>JAANYP010006423.1:106771-186982 GCA_020465985.1 Centrapalus pauciflorus | reverse complement strand
CTCTGTGTCTGAGCAGCTCAAAGGCTTCTTTGATATGTTCAAAGAATCCTTCCCAGTCACTCCCCAAACTGACAACTCTTCACAGCTGATTGCACTCACTGCACAGCTGCAAACTGTATCCAACTCTCTCTCTCCTCTATCCTCTCCTTACAACAGGACTCTGTGTCCTCTATGGCAGCCATTTCCCAACAGCTGTCATCTCTCCTCAATTCTTGCCACACTACTCTTCCTAACACATTGGCCAGCCTGAACACTCTTATTGGCTCTCTATCAAATTCTGTGTCCTCAGACCTTGCTGATGTGCAAGATACTCTTGAACTCCATCTTGCACAGCTTCAAAGCCTGTTGTTCACAGATTCTGATAGAGAAAACGTTGTTAAGCTAACCACTCTTGCTGATTCCCAAGCCTCTTCTCTTCAGGCCTGTCTTTCCCAGCTTGCAGAGGTTAAGGACAACCTGGCTTTCTTAGTGACAAGCCTGGTTGGCCCCAAACCTGCTGCCAAAACTGCTGGTAAGCCTGCTGACTTTGTGTCTTCAGGCAGACCAGGTGTTGAAGGTGCTGTTCCATCTCCTTCAAAGGGGGAGAAGTCATCTGCCTCGAAGACTAAGTCTAAGGGGGAGAAAACCTCTTCTCCTAAGGAGAAAGCAGTACCTACAACTCCCACTGGTCAACCAGCAGGGACATCTACAGGTACATTGGAAGGTGCCTCCCAAGCTGCTCAGCCTACTCAGGTTGAATCTCCAAACCCTGCTCAGTCTAAGGGGGAGGTATTCATTTCTGAGGACAGGCCAAGCAGTAGAAGAAGGCATCTGATCTTAGAAGAAGAAGAAGAGGAAATTCCAGAAGTTGCTACAGCAGCTAAAGGAAAAGAAAAGCAGCCAT
Source organism: Centrapalus pauciflorus (assembly GCA_020465985.1). Taxonomy (NCBI): domain Eukaryota; kingdom Viridiplantae; phylum Streptophyta; class Magnoliopsida; order Asterales; family Asteraceae; genus Centrapalus; species Centrapalus pauciflorus. Next base: position 186,099 of record JAANYP010006423.1, on the reverse strand, counting down.
TGATCAACAACAGCAGAAAGCAGCTGATCTTAAGTTTCACAAAGCCAGGGCAAAGGAGATGGGTCTTCCAATGCACAAATACTTTGAGTTCAGAGAAGAACAGCTTCAAGCCCTGGAAATATTAAGAAAATAAGAACAATCTGCCAAAGCTGCTAAATCTTTTGCGCTTCAAGAGGCAAGAAAAGCAAAAATGTCTTCCTTGGATGTGCAAAAGAAATTAATGGAAGCTGCTAAGGAATCAGCAGGAGAAAAGGAGGGAGAAAAAGCACAGGGTGCTCAGGTCTCTGTGACCAAGACTCAAGTACCCTCTGCCAGAGCCAAATTCCACTTTGACAACTTGGCTAGAAAGAAATTTCATGATGTTGCTACTAGAAGGCTTGCCAAGGAAGCGATTGTCAAAACTGTTCCCATTTCAAGAAAAGGCACACAGTGGAAGCTTCAGATCACCAGGATGGGTGCAACAGGCCCTGAAATGGAATCCTACGATCACACTGATGTTGCACAGATGGGATACAGGGAATGGGTGGAACTGGCAGTTGCCCTGAGCCAGTCTAAGTCAGAAACGGCTAAGACTATCAGGGCATACATCAAGAAGCTAATGGAGAGAGTAAGTGAGCTGGGCCTGATTCCAAAAGAAGTAAGAGAGGGTGTCTCTGTGACATACCCCAAAATAAAGGACAGAAGGACAAAGAAGGATACAGATATGGAACTACTCCTTACGCTGATCGAACAGGGCGACTATGCCATTGAAATGAAAGGAGTTGATCATAGCCTGCCAAGTGGAATAGAGTTTGAGGATGGAAAAATTATTGAAGAACCTGAGCTGGGGGCATTTTTTGTAGATCCCCTAACTCAGAAGAAGTGCTTCCAAAGAGCCTCAGAGCTGTACAAAGTTGATCTGAGACAACTTGCCGCCTTCAGACTTGCAGTTTCATTTAGGCAGTCTAGCAAATGGAGAGCAGCCATCTGGGATCAGCTCAGAGGCTTCTATGAAAGAGGAGAGCTCAATGATCCCAAGTTCATGATTATCAGAAGTGAAGTTGAGGAACTTGAGGATACAAGGGAAGAACTGGAAAAGATGGTTCAGGATCCTTCTCCATTGATATGAAGTCCATCTACCGTCTGGGTAGGTGAAGAATGGGAGCTGTCCATCAGTTGGACAGGCTTGCCATTATCTGCTCCCAACTCAAACAGTCCAAACATCTTGTACATTAGTTGTACATTATTACATAAGTTGTAATTTTTGCTTTTACATTAGTTGTAAAATACATTAGTACATTAGTTGTACTCTTGTAAGAACATGTGTTGTTCTAGTATAATCAAGAATCAGTGTATATATAAACTGATCTTTTACTTTACTGTAATGTTGTAATTTCAATTCAGCAAAATGTACTATAAAAATATATAGTGATTTTTGATAAGACCAGCTTGGACTGGTTATAGCAAATAGGGGGAGATTGTTAGGCACAAAAAGGCCTCAGTCAAACCTGTTCCACATCTGAGGGGGAGATTTATAATCAAACCTGTTGATGCATTTGAAGGTTGAATTTAAGGCCTGTTATATGCATTATTGAAACCTGAAAATGATTTGCAATATCAGTCTAAAGCTGTTCTAATGTTGCATGTGTTGCAACTAAGACAGTTTGTCCAAGCTGCTCTGTCTACTGAACAGGCTGGACATAAACTGTCTACGCTGCTCTACACTGTTGAGCAGCTTGGGCAATTTTAAAGTGTTCTGTTCTTTGTGAACAGAACCTGTTTTTTGTGAACAGGCTAAACACTTTATGGAATATGTTTCCAAGTCATCATGTATTGTTTTTGACTACAAGATCAGTTTACAAAGTCGAAGACAAACTGGAAAACAGAACTGCTCAGCCTGCCCACGCTGTTCTGTAACATGAAGACAAAAGGTTATTTGAAAAAGGGTGACAGACCTTTTTCTTATATCAAAATAGGCCTTTACAAGGAAGAAAGACGCAAAGTTGACATTCCTAAATTAGTTAAAGGCAATGCAACAGTAGACAAAGTAAAAAGACAAAAGTTCTGCACATGTGAAGACAAGTCTGCTTTTCAGAAAAGTGCAGAAAAGGTTATGTTGTCTTTTCAACAAGACTTCTCCTTTTCATTCCGTCCAATGAAGATGTTTCTCTTAGATCCTCTAAGTGAGTATAAAAGGAAGCTTCTAAGGTCAGAAAGAAGTGTGAAGAAAGCTAAGTGCTGAAACCAAGAGTGAACGTGCAAGTGTGATTTTCATGCATGCAAGTCTTCTGTGTAAACCAGCATCTGTGTGTCTAAGCTGTTTTACATAAGCTGTTCCTTTAAGTCTTGTAAACACAGTGAGTGCTTCTTAGTGAGTGTATTCATTGTATTCTAGTTTGAGTTTGTCTTAGACTAGTGAACATACTGTTGTATCTGTCATCTCAGCTTGAACTATTCCGCATTCAAGCTTGTTTGTAATTAACAAATTGTTGATAATACATACAAACATTGAGAAAAGAGTGTGTAGTTTTTAAATTGCTGTATTCACCCCCCCTCTACAGCTTATAACTATATACTTTGGAAACCTCTCGGGACCTACATTTATGAATATTGGAAGGACACGTGAAGTTCTTCACTATATCCACCTCAAAACATGCAATTAAAACACAGTCACTTTGATTATCGAATATATATGATTAAGACGAATCCAAGTTAGACAAATTGGTTCATCTCAATGTAACTTCACTTGTAAAGTCATAAACTTGAAAAAACACTAACCACTTCTTTTTACCGGTTCCGGTTTCAAGAAAGAATTAAATGGTAAAACAATTAGTCAAAATAAATATTCAAAACAAAAGGCTTTCGCCACAAATTGAATTGACTATCTATTGAATATTAATGAAATCCCAAGTTTTTATCAAACAAATGCATGTAACCAAATAAACCAAGAATCAAAAGAATGATTCAATCCAATAACGTTATCATCTAAAATAGGGTTCAATCATCAAAGTAAACAAAAAGTTCACATGATGCTAGATCATAGATATTAGCATTCATGAAAGTCGCTTTCGAATTAGTCTACATAACCCGAAGCACGCCACAATAAGATTCGCTCAAACACTCGAGTGTGTATCAGGGTTCTTTTCATAACAAATTCACTCAAGCCAATTCGTGGAAAATGCTACTATCATAAGCTTGATTGAGAATCAAATCTCCACCACTAAACATGAGAATGAGGCAAAATGAAGGTCTTTCACAGAGTTGCAACGGGGCTAGGGGTAAAGGTAGGGTACGAAAGATATACTGTGTGATATGGTCCTAATTAGCTAAAGAAAAAATTCATCACAACTTGAACAACTACAATAGAAAGAACTCTAACCAAATAAAGAAATAAATACAAATGAGCATAAAGATAAAACTATACTTTCTTTTTTTTCTTTCTTTTTCTCTTGTATTTTCTTCTTTTTTTTTCTTTTTTTCTTTTTTTTGCTTTTTTTTTTTGAACTTGAGATTCTAAATACTAAGCATAATTACATAAAACTCAAAAACTAAAAGAAAATAAAATTTTAATTAAACAGCTGGAATTGAGATCGGATTAAGACTAAGGGTAACGAGAGCCAAACGGATTAGAAAAAAAAGGTAAAAGCATGGGTTATAACTGAAACGAAAAGGTTTAAGCTCAAAAGGGGTAACTAAGGGGCCGTTTGGTTTGTGGATTTTTTTATCTGGGATTTGCATTTTGTCAAAGGATTTGCATTATGCAGGATTTGCATTTGTCATGATTTTGCCAAAGAATTTGCATTATCTTATAGAAAAAATTTGTTAATCTGAAAAATGCAAGGTAACTGGGATTTAAAATCCTAGGGGGGAGGCTGGGATTTTAAATAACAAAGAATGGAAGGATTTAAGAAATCCTGTGATTTTAAATCCTTACTGAAATCTGCGAACCAAACATAGGATTTTAAATGCAAATCCCAGGAAATCCCAGAAAATCCGCAAACCAAACGCCCCCTAAGGAGAAAACACACATATCATTTTGCATGCTTAGAAGGTGGGAAAAACGAAACAGTAACTAAGATGGCTCAATCCTAAATTGCCTTCATTATATATGCAACATTCTTAATAACGTGGTCTCGAAATGCATTACACAAGGAAGTTCTGAAGTGAACAAGTCTCACCGGCACACTCAACAAAAGAAAACACAAGCATTAAAAGTGAATGCTTTTCTTGGCTTAAATCCTCAAAAATGATATAGGCTACAATGCGCAAGGGTCATGCAAACATATCCAAGAACCAAATCCATGAAGTAAAGTATCTCGCCTAAATCATGCAAATCTACTCAATTAAGTTTACATTCTCATGAAGTACTTAGGCAAGCAATAATAGCAATGTTCTCGAAAGTGTAGAGAGAACGCTACAAAAATAAGACTTTTAGGCCAAATTGAGAAAAGTTACATCGCATAAAGAAAATTTTCACCCTTAAACAAAACATGCTTAAATGATAATACCCCTTCCCCACACTTAGAATTGGACATTGTCCCCAATGTTCAAAAGATAGCAAGGTGCAGTGGTGGAAGTGTAAGCAAAAGGGATTAATAGAAGGACTCCCCTGTAGTATGGAACGTGGACCGAAATGAGCACCAAGAAAAATGCACAATTAGCCTCTCGTATGTCCACTAGCACCTAGCACAAAACAAAAACGATATAGAAAATCAGCACGCAATAGAAGTGGAAAGGTGTTAGCTCCTTAAAAAAAATAGAAATCCATGGCCATGTGTTTTTTTCGCTTCCGTGACAATAAACCATGCGCCGCTTAGAAAAACAAATCCATGGCCATGTTTTTTTTATCCGCTTCCGTAACAATAAGCCATGGATTTTGCCATGTATTTAACCCTAGGCCGCTAAAAAAAGGGACCATGTTTTTTTGGAAAACGTGGCCATGGAACTTACTGGAATTTTACAATATCCGATGAGACCGTGGAATTAGAATTCCACTGCCATAAAACTCACTGTTGAAATCCTTCTAATATTTGGCCATGGATTCTTAATAAACATGACCATGGATTCCTTTTTTTTATTCTCCAACAGATTGAAAAACAAAACAAAGTTAACTACAAAAATCCTAATACAAACCAAACAAATAAAATAAAATAAAATAAATCGATAACTATTCAATCTACGGATTGCCTCCCGAAAACGCTTGTTTATAAGGTCTCTAGCTTGACCTTTTCCACTTTTTTTTATTCTCAAATGAATGAAAAGGATGTAAGGCTTACCTTTGGATGAAGTACGAAAAATGGACTTTGAGAAATTAAGTTTGCATTCCTTACCCTTCTTGCTTCCATTAATGTGTGTATGTTCATGTTTTAATCTTGTTGAATTATGTTCACCATCTTTAATGACATCACGACCTTTTGGTATTTTCCTTCGCTTTCGAGTACGCCTAATTTGTTTTCCTTTCATGGGTGGCTTCGAGCTATCCTCCTCACTCTGTTGATTCGAACAAATTTTTGCAACACTCCCTACCTGCATATCCATAACATCCACCAAACGATTAGTACATTCAGAATCAATTGAGGATTTCATAGTATCAACAATAGCATATGAATTTCCATTAAATAAATTAAAATCAACTCCCTCATCAACAAGGGTAGACTCGTTGACTCCCAAAATTCTTGCAAGCTCTTCTAAATCCTTTTCGGGATTGAAGTCGTCTTCCATCATATCGTTGATCTTCAAATGAGGGACTTGTGAGGTATCTTGTGAGCTTGAGGACTGTACTTGGCCGGTTGTTGACTCTGATGTATTGGTGATCGGTTGTATAAGTTGTTGAGTCTCATCATAAACAGACTCAACATCTTCGTCTGAATCACTAACATCATATGTATATATGTGAGTATTCCCCTCAGCTTGTATCTCTTCCTCTCGTACACCTGAACTACTTGTTGATGGTCCTTCCGCAATTGATTCGACCAATTGTACCATTTGATATTCAAGATTCTCAATTGTAGATTGTTGATCACGAAGACACGTATCAATTTGGATTTTCCTTGCCTCTTGACTTGCAATATGATTCATCATTAGTTCAGTGAAACTCATACTTATCTCGGGTTCATCTTGGGAGGAGTGTGGTAAGAATATTGAATATCTTGACTCTGGTAATGCAGAATGTCAGGTTGGTGTGGTGTTTGATATTCGAGCTGATGATGGCTTTTGGAAGAAAGTAGATTGAACAAGTAATCACCACAATCGTCATAGGAGGAATAAGAGGTCTCAGGCATGTAAGCACCTAAATAAGGGTCAAAACGAGGATCTCCATGAGACAACATACCATGTTCTTCATAATTTCACTCCCCCTGATGATAACTTGTGTCATAGCCATATTCATACATCTCAAATCCATTATACATTCTGCACAAAAACATTAAAGCAAAACAAAGCAGAAGAGAAGGAAAAAAAAAAACAAAAAAGACAAAATAAACTATGATAAACCAAAAAGAAAATGAACCAAGGATTCAATGCAATTGCAAAGATTCCCCACACTTAATTTGTTTAACTAAAATAAAATAAGAAAAAAAATGGAGAAAAAAAAACAATTTATAAAGAAAAAAACTAAAAATTAAATTGCAACTTTCCTAAAACAAAATCTAAAGAAAGACTCAATTAACCTAGCAACCTCAAACTGTTCTCAAAATCACCGTTTCCCCGGCAACGGCGCCAAAAACTTGGTGTCTATTTTACTAAACACATATTTTACAATATAAATGGAACTAATCCAAACTAAAACTAATAGACATTAGGCAAGTGTAACCTATCGTATAGTAGAATAGTTTAGGTAAGAAGCGAGTATCGATCTCAGAGAAACAATGCAGAATGATGATAATAAGTCTTTGGTTACTAATTAATCATGGACAATAAGTAGTTGATTCTAAACTATTATAATAAAACAAATGAATTAGCTTAGATTATGAAGCAAAACAAACAAAAGCAGTGGACAGTTTAGTGTAAAAACAATGCATTCATTTAGAATGAATCCCCCTAGTCTCGATGATAGCATTTAAGCCTGATATTGAATTTAACTCATGTGATTCTTAAGCCAATTAAACTTCCTGGTCAGGTTATTTAACTTTATGAATATTGGAAGGACACGTGAAGTTCTTCACTATATCCACCTCAAAACATGCAATTAAAACACAGTCACTTTGATTATCGAAGATATATGATTAAGACGAATCCAAGTTAAACAAAATGGTTCATCTCAATGTAACTTCACTTGTAAAGTCATAAACTTGAAAAAAGACTAACTACTTATTTTTACCGGTTCTGGTTTTAAGAAAGAATTAACTGGTAAAACAATTAGTCGAAATAAATATTCAAAACAAAAGGCTTTCGCCACAAATTGAATTGACTATCTATTGAATATTAATGAAATCTCATGTTTTTACCAAACAAATGTAACCAAATAAACCAATGAATCAAAAGAATGATTCAATCCAATAACATTATCATCTAAACTAGGGTTCAATCATCTAAGTAAATGCAGAAGAAAATCACCCCATGGTTAGGGTTACCATCATCTCAATCAAAACACCAACAAAAGAATTCATATGATGTTGAGAATCCAAACCAATGTTAGAATGATGAATAGAGAAGTTGAAATCGTAAGATTCTTCAATTGTTCTTCACAAAAATCATCTCTTGATGCTTGGAATCTGTCTTCTTCCCTTTGCGTTGCTCTCCTCCTTCCTTTCTCCTCCCTAGCCGTCGTCCCTCCTTTTCCAAGCTAGGGTTTCCGTCTTCAAAAATAGGTTAAAAGTCTCCCCCCTCCTCTCACTTTTAGCGTGCGCTTCTATTTGGCAATCCATGGCCATGTTTTCCTTTTTGCATTGGTGCTTTTATCTTCAAATCCATGGCCATGGATTTTCTTTCATGTATCAGCGACACGAGTTCTCTTCAAATCAATGGCCTATCTAAATTCCATGGCCATGGAATGTTCTTCTTTGTATCCAATACTTATCTATAAATCTTGAATTTGCATCATTCATTTTCCTTCGGTTCGTAAATGTCCGCTACAAACCTCGAGAAAGAATATTACTTCATTTCAGTATAGAATTCGAAAGTTTAGCTATCAAAGCACACTTAAATGAAGGAGATATGCCAAGAAAAATATGTATAAAATCAACAACATCAAATATCCCCACACTTAAGCTTTGCTTGTCCTCAAGCAAAATCTCTCTTATAGTAATTACCTCCATTGACCTTGATTTACAAAACAAGAATTCTCTGAGACACTATCTTGAACGAATGACATTAGTACTTTTGTAAGTAAAACAATTGAATGCCAACCAAACAAAAAGTTCACATGATGCTAGATCATGCATATTAGCATTCATGAAAGTCACTTTCGAATTAGTCTACATAACCCGAAGCACGTCACAATAAGATTCGCTCAAACACTCGAGTGTGTATCAGGGTTCTTTCATAACAAATTCACTCAAGCCAAGTCGCGGAACATGCTACTATCATAAGCTTGATTGAGAATCAAATCTCCACCACTAAACATGAGAATGTGGCACAATGAAGGTGTTTCACAGGGTTGCAACGGGGCTAGGGGTAAAGGTAGGGTACAAAAGATGTACTGTGTGATATGGTCCTAAATCCGACACTTTTAAAACATGAGCTGTTAGCTAAAGAAAAACTTCATCACAACTTGAACAATTACAAGAGAAAGAACTCTAACCAAATAAAGAAATAAATACAAATGATCATGAAGATAAAACTATACTTTCTTTTTTTCTTTCTTATTCTCTTGTATTTTCTTCTTCTTTTTTTTTTTTTTTTTTTTCTTTTTTTTGAACTTGAGATTCTAAATCCAAGCATAATTACATAAAGCTCAAAAACTGAAAGAAAATAAAATTTTAACTAAACAGCTGGAATTCGAGAACTCGAGAAATAAAAATAAACGAAACGAGTTCAATGCTGATAGAACTCGAGAAAAAAAATAAAAAATAAGCTCGAAAGAAGAAAAAAAACAACAAAGAAAACAAACTCACACTTAATAAAACTACAAACTCGGGAAAAAACAAAAATAAAGAAAAAGAAGAAAAAAAAAACAAACTTGGTAAAAAAAATATTTATTTGGTTTGATAAACTCGGGAAAAAAAATTTTAATGTTGGTCCGAGACTTAGTTTAGGAATGAGTCCAAGACATAGAATAGGATAAACTTAGTTTAGGAGAAAAGGAAAAAAAAACTAAAAGATTTGAAATAAAAAAATAGATCCGAGATTAGAAAAAAAAACTTCCAAGATTTTAAAAAAAGCTAGATCCGAGATTAGAAAAATAAAACTGAGATTTGGAAAAAAAAAAAAAAAAAAAAAAATTTGATATCCGAGATTAGAGAAGAAAATAAAAAACTGAGATTTTTGAAAAAAAAAATGGATATCCAAGATCAAGGAAGATCCGAGATTTAAGAGAATAAATGATATCCGAGATTGGACACAAAATTAACCGAGATTTTAACACAAGCCTACACAAACCTAACCGAGATTTGACACAAAATTAACCGAGATTTGACACAAACCTAACCGAGATTTTTAACACAAACATAACCGAGATTTGACAAATAAAGTTCCGAAATTGTAAAGAAAAGGTTCCGAAATTGGGAAAACAAAGTCACCGAAATTAAAGAAAATCCCCGAAATTGAAAACAAAGTAACCGAAATTGAAGAAAGAAAAAAAATCACCGAAATTTGAAAAAAAATAAAGTCACCGTGATTTAAAAAAAAATTGTCACCGAGATTGGGACAAAAAATTGACTGAAATTGGAAATAAAAAGCACTGAAATTTGGGAAAAAAACACTGAAATTTTAAAAAAAATTTAAAAAAAACTTCCGAGAAAAGAAGGAAGAAGAAAACAAAAAAAATTTGATTATTATTATTTTTCTTAAAACAAAAACATAAACAACTCTCACCTCACCAACTTGGTTCTTATTCTTCACCAACTTTTTCTTCACTATTTTTTTTTTCAAAAAAAAAAAATCAAACCAACAAATCAATCGAAAATAATCTTTTAGCTCTGATACCACCTGTTAGTCCCAAATAATCAAGCATAAACGATAACAAGGAACAAGATGAATAAATATAAATGTAGTCAAATATTTAGATTAAACCTTGAAAGATGAACAATGTTGAACAAAGGTTTTCTCACTACCCACGTGACGGCTACATTCTTTTCACTTTGAGCTCCCTTCCGTTTCTTGTGTTACACTCTGGTTACACCCACAAAACCCTAGGAGACGCTACAAATACTAAAACCCTAATAGGCCAAAGCCCATGGACTCAACAAATTAGTCCTTACAAAATATGAACATAAATATTAAATTATTACATAATGAACCCTAGACTTGATTACAATAGAATATGTCTAACAGCTAAGTATATGTATTTTTTCTTGAAAATTATGATTAATTCGAATCGTATTAAGGTAACAATATAATCATATTAAAAATAATAATGAAACGTAAGATAAATAAAAACTTATCCGTAACATATTAGTATAATAAAATATCGAGTAAATTACAGAAATAGTCACCGTGGTTTGTTCAAAATTATGAAAACGGTCCCTCAACTTTCAAAGTTGTAGTGACGGTACCTCAAACCACTTATTACTTACAGAATTGGTCCTTCTGTTTCTTAATTTTTTAAAAATGACGATTTTGCCCTTTTTTCAATTACATGTTTGGTAATTTCAATTTGGTCCCCTTTCTTAATTTTTCATTTTTGGTTTTATATTTGAAATATTAATTTAATAAAGGGTATTTTACAATTTTCGTCCCTGTGGTTATATAAAAATTATGGTTATCGTCCTTTTTATGATAAAATTACAATTACAGTACTTATAGTTGGCGTTTTATTATGCATTTGGTCCTTTTATCCAAAATTTTTTCAAAAATGACAATTTTACCCTTTCACTTTATTTCATTTTTGGTCACTCATCAAAATATTTCTTTATATTTCATTTTTTAATGATTTATTATTATACTTTTTATTATTTATTTAATATATTTTTCTTATTATTACTATTAATTAAAATTTAAATAAGGTAATAAATTATTTAACATGTTTTATTTTCATTATGAATTTGACATTAATATTATTATTATTATTATTATTATTATTATTATTATTATTATTATTATTATTATTATATTATAGTTTAAGTATTTACATGAATAATTAGTAGTAATTGAAAATAATTTGAATATGACTAAATTTAATATATTGTATTGTTGTTAATTATTGTTATTAATATTGTTCTTACATATAAAATTTAAACATATATTGAACTATTTATGTATTTAGTTTTTAAAAGGTAAAGTTTTTAACTATTTATCATTCAACTTATTTATCTTTTGTCTCTACTTTATATTACTTTATTATATAAATACTTACAAATTTGGTCATACTTTTGTCTAAATTTATACATATATGTATTAATTAAACATTTTAATTTTTTCTCTATTTTTATAAAACTTTTATGCTCGATGTAATTTTAACTTAATAAAATATATTATTTAACATGTAATCCATTCTAATTTATATATTTTATAAAGTTAATATTTATATAAATTACAAATGTACAATGTGTTATTCCATTTATCATAATAAAAACTACGTATAAGTTTATAACAAAATTTAATAAATTAATTTAATTTATACACAAATTCTTATATTTTGTTAAATTTAAATTTAACTACCTTTAAACATATGCAGTTTATATACATATAAAATTTTAAGTTTCAAAAAAATTATATATTTCATTAAACCGTTATATATATGTATATATATATATACATGTACAACGTACATGTATGTATGTACTCTAAAATAAATCAAAATATATTCACTTAATAAAATAAATAAATTAAAGATAACTAAGTATTTTTATGATTTTTATATAATATTAAAAAAGATAAATAAATTATATATATAAATTATTATAAGTTTTAAAAAAGAAAATTAATAATTTTTTTAAAAAAATAAATCTGTATATAGTTGAATAAATATTTGAACTTAATTAAAATATTAAGAATAATACAACTTATTAATATACAAATCCATATATAGAAAAAATTATTTTAATAAAACTCTTGAAATAATTAACAAAAAAAGATATATCAAATAAATAAATAATAATAGTAAATGAAAATATACTAATAAAAATACTACTTTAATTAATTTGTAACAATAAGAAAAAAAACTAAATATCAAATAAATAATAATAGGATAAAAGTAATTAAACTAATATAAAAAAGAAAGTAATTAGTAAAGGACCAAAAGTGAAACAAAGTTAAAAGGGCAAAATGGTCATTTTTAAAAAAAATGGTTGGTCAAAGGACTAAAAGCATAACAAAACGACAACCATATATACTGAAATTGTAAGTTCGACATGAAAAGGATCATAACCATAATTTATATATAACCACAGGGATGAAAATTGTAAAACCCTTTGATAAATTATGATTTGATTCATTATTAATTATATTATTATTATTATCATTATTATTATTATTATATTTGTACCTATTTATTTTGTTAAATAAATCTGTATGTTTTTACATAAAATTATTTTTATTTATATACTTAATAGTTAAGTTATGCATCTTTTTATGTATTCAATTTATTTATTAAAGTTTTATTTATTTATATTTTATTTGTTAAACTATATGTATAATTTTTTAATTTATGTAAATTTTAATTTAAATTTACTAATTCATTACGTTGTGATTTAAGTTTACAAATAGGGCAAATGACCAAAAATAGTAACAAGTTTTGACATTTTTATCATTAATAGTAACATTATTTATTTTTAATCATTTATAGAAACAACTTTTTATTTTTCTATCAATAATAGTAATTGGTGACCTGCAAACCTGTTTAACAGGTCACCAACTTTTCAATAATTAAAAATAGTAACATCTTTTCAGATTTTTATCAATAATAGTAACATATCAAATTAAAACATAATTTTTTTTATTTTATTAAGTTTTCTAATATTTCATAAACACCAAAATAAACCAAATTTATATTTTGAGTATTTACGGATAGATAATATTCGATTATTTATTCACAATTATATATAATGTGAATGAAAAAAAATACTATGAATCATTTCATTTTTCACCTATTCCAACTAAAAAACTACGAACCATCCCTTTCTTATTTTTTCCGAACAAAATAATACAAATCGTTCCATTTTTTAGTTTTTTCCAATCTAAATGAGTCATAGTTTTTTATTTAAAGAAACAAAAAATCAAAATGAGTCTCAATATTTTTAATAATTTAATCAACCAATAAATTAAATTCACGTAATATTTCTCAAATACGGGGTGTTACAATTTTTAACAACACAAAAAATTATGAATGATTGTGGTTTATAGTCTTTCTGCTTGAAAATATTGCTACCAATTTTTATTTTTAGTTATTTATATCAAAAAACTACAACTCATTTAGCTCGAAAACACTAAAAACCAAAATAGTTCATATTATTTGGTTGGGAAAAACTAAAAAGAGAATGATTCATAGTTTTTTCGTTTGGAAAAAGTGAAATTGAAATGATTCGTAGAATTTTTTTCGTTCATATTATATATAATTGTGAATATATAATCAAATATTATCTTATCGTAAATAAATATTCAGAATATATATTAGAAATTTATAGGGTTATGAAAAATTAAAAATTGTAAATAAATAAATTTAATGAAATTAAAAATACTCACTAAAGATAACAGTAATGTAATTAAATAAAATGAAACATAAATTGAGTTTATTTTGGAGTTTATGAAATCCTACAAAACTTAAAAAATAAAAAAAGTTTGGTTTAATTTCATATGTTACTGTTATTGATAAAAATATAAAAAGTTGTTACTATTTTCGATAACTGAAAAGTTGGTGACCTGTTAAACAAGTTTGCAAGTCACCAATTATTATTATTGATAGAAAAATAAAAAGTTGTTACTATAAATGATTAAAAATAACAATGTTACTATTAATAATAACTTATAACTATTTTTGGTCATGTGCCCTTACAAATATTTTGTTACGCTAATATGCTTTTATCTAAATTTATTATTTTATTTCTTTGGATTTAAATATTTTGTTATGCCCATACGTCTGGATTTAAATTTATTATTTAATTGTTTGGTTTTAAAAAAATGCCTTAAAAGTTATAAAATTACTAATATATATTAAAAATAAATAATTTTAAAAATAATTTTTAACATCCTGTTTCCCGGATTATTACGTGTAATTATTTGAGTGGATTATAAATTTATTAATATTGAGCTGGTCTAATTATCTCCCGCTTAATGGATCAATATGTGTCGGGATTGCGAATTACGTGTCATCGAGTTGTTAATTTAGTGGATTAATTGTGTTTATGAGTTCGTAGATTTAATTGGGTTAAGTGGATATTATATATATATTGCCGACGGAGCAGAGAGAAAAAATGTTCACGTGGCGCAATATTAGTGGTTAAAATTCAGAAAATTAAGGCTTATTAGGCACAATATGATTGGTTAAAATTCTAAAATTTAAGGACGGTGATTTGGCGCAATATAATTTGTTAAAATTCAGAAAATAATGGGATAACATTAACAATCCTATCAATACTAACAAACTTGCATAAAATAATGGGATATTTATCTACGTATACAAATTACAACTAAACATTAATTATTCAAAATTATTATTTTTATAGTTTTATAAAACAGATATAAATAGTTGATTATTCTAAAATTTCATTTATAAATATATATATATATATATATATATATATATATATATATATTTTAATTAATATATATTAAAATTTTAGTTTATAGATAAAACAATATTTTATATTTTATTTAATAAATAAAATATTATGAAATATTTTTTTATATACCGTTTGTTTACTTTTTAAAACTTAATAATTTTATATAATGTTTATTTAATAAATTTATAAGCAAATGGAAAACAAATATATTAAATATATATAACATTCACATTTAGATTTAAATTTTATTGATGATTCGGTTTAATAAACATATAAAATACGGCAGATAAACATATAAAAGTAGTTTTTAATCAGCATATATTATAAAATAGGTAAACATATGACATTTATCATTTAAAAAAAATTATGTGCTAGCTTACTTTTTTTTACTACGAGTCGTTTTTATCGTCCCGTGCGTTGGGTCAAAATTGTGTCATCCCTAATTCAAACCTCAAAAAAAACATCGCGTTGATATACTTTTTTTTACATTTAAAGCTTCTCATAATGTTGTGTTGTTTATGTATTAATGTATCAAAATTACACATGTTTTAATATTTTTTCAGTATACCATGAAGAACAATGAAGATCTTTGTTAATAATTAAGCGATAATGTTTTAAATAAATTTTTAGCCAATGAGGTATGTCATTTGCCGTTTAAATTGTTCAATCTGATTTTATTAAGATTATTAAATTTTTTTATGATAACTGTTTTGTTTGGTAACATTTTATTAATTTGTTTAAATAAATTGTTATTATAAAATTATGTTAGACGATATTGTAAGTAGTACTTTGCAAATACTGTTTGTATATTAGTTGATGGAAAAATGATGGGTTTTTATTTTATTGTAAATTATTATTATTATTTTTTTCCTATCTACTTCATTCTTATACACGATTTTTTTAACTAAAATCAGTCTTTTGATCAACTCACATGTATTAAACTAGATATGTATAGACTTCAAATATAATTATGTGTAATAGTTAATATTCATGATTAATATAACTAACATTTTTTCGCAAACAATGTATAGTTTTCTTAAAAAAATAAGTTTTTGTTGTGTCATCAATTAATTATAAAAACCAATGAGGTTTAGCCCATTTGATATGAGAGGTGACGTGTAAGTGTTGGGTCACGGGTTCAACTCTCGTCGGAGACAAGTTGGAATTTAGGCGGTGGAACTAACTTCTGAAGTCCCATTGGGGGCAAAATGGTAGTTTAGGAATAAAAGTAGGTTAATTTGTCGTTCAAGAAAATTAATTATAAATATTAATTTCATACACATCACCCGAGCAACGCACGGGTATTCAGCTAGTTAATTGTGAGAATGGGGTATCGGGGTTCGGGTTATTGGGTCGGGACCTGCTAAATATGGAATTATATATAAACGTGGCTCCTTGAAACGTTTCCTTCTAGTTCTCCTCCTTCGCCAAAACAGAGAAAGGTGCGTGTATGTGTACGTGTGATTCTGGAGCAGCAAGAGGATTCATAAAATCGAAATTTGTTGCTGAAATTCATCTCCATCTTGTGTTCTTGAGCATAAGAGAAATTTGAAATTATTGTGTTTCATTATGTTATGGATTGTGAAATTCATGGAATTAGCTATCGAGCTTGTAGGAGGTGTTGATATTTCGAGTTTATTATGTCTAGAAATCGAGTTTGGGGGTGCGAGGGTTCAAGCCCTGGGCAGCCATGGAAGACGAACAGGGAAGAACCTGTTGTGTGTGGTCGCAGTCGCGACGGGTGCGACGCCGGCGGCAGAAAGCTGGCAGCGATGAGAGCGCGATCGTGATCAAGCACGGGCTGCGATAGGTGAGCGCGGGCCGCGATCAGGGAGATTCGGGTCAAGTCTGTTTTGGGCTTGGGGGTCGGTTGGGGGATTGCTTGTTAGGTCCGGGTCAGTTATGGAGTCATGTTTGGCTCTGTTATATGTGTCCGTTGGGTTTGTCTTAACAGTTTGGGACCCGTGTGATTTCAGGGACTAGCCAACAGCAAGCTGAGCCGAGTCAGAGACTACGGGATTAGCGGATTGACCAGGTGAGTACTCGAGTCTTTTTCTAAACTGCGGGATCATTTTACGGGTCATAGATGAGTAGTTATTATTGAGTGTGTGTATTGTGCAATGTGTATGAGATAGGAACACAGGCTTCATGTATGATTCTATTCCTACATATGTGTTATATGTGCATGAGATGAGATCCGGTCCATGGGTCCGTGATGAGTTCCATACGGACGATGATTCCGTTGAGTGATCACGCGGGATGACTGTCCCTAACAGTCCTTGGGGCGTGTATACACGGCAGGGCCTTTAGCCGGTTCGCGCCCGTGCTATAGGATTTTAGCTAACCACTGCTGTGTGCGGTCGTTAGCCAGGGAAGGGTCCCCTCAGTGATTGTGTGTGCAGGGCTTCGGATCTCATGCTATGTGTTCATACCTGAGTAGTGTTGTTGATTGCCAGAAAAGGGATAGAGGTTGTCCTGCGTGTATGTGCTATGTGTATATGTGTTATGTGTTTACGCTGCAGAGATTAACCCTCGCATATTCACGAGCTTCCGAGCATACGTATTTGAGTCTACCATGTTAGTGTTGCATGTGATAGTTTTGTCAGTGTTATTAGTTGTACGGGGATTGCGAATACGTTGTTAACCTTTTGTGTTAAAGTTTTTAATTACCAGTGATCGTGTTATCCTGTGACATGTGTTATATAGATGATATGCAATATTGCCACTTATGATATTGTGTTGACGTTGCATTTGTGCGGGAAGGGAGGGTGTTACATGATAGTGTCAGAGCTTATGGTTTGAAGTTTGAGTATCATTAGTGGATTCTTAACGTAAACTTTGTTCAAATCCTTGGGGGATTCATCCTTGAGAGTGATATTAGTAGAATTAACTGACCTAGCTTAATGTATAACGCTGGGTGACTTGTCTGTTATTTTTAATTGCTTCGGTTTGTGCAGATTGACATGGCAGATCAGGGCGATGGATCTGGTGCGGGTAAGCCGGCGGGTGACAAGTATATTCGTAGGTCAGAGCTTCTAGAGGTTTTGACAGAGTTCTATAGACAGCAGGGTTTGGGTCAGGGTATGGGGCCGGTTATTCAGCCGACAGGGACAGAGTATGGGACTAGTGCTTCTTCGTCTACGCAGCGGGGTGGGTCCTTTAAGGACTTTATGATAGGAGATACACCCCAGTTCAAAGGCGGTGGTGAGCCAGGGATGGAAATGGCGTGGGAGCGTGAGGTAGAGGCCGTGTTTCGTGTTGCACATGTGGACCCGAGGGTTATGGTGGGGTATGCAACTTATCAATTGAGGGGAGGGGCGTCCCAGTGGTGGAAATCCGTTGAGTCAGCGATGACTTCTTCTGCAGCTTATGCAATGACATGGGATCAGTACAGGGCTGTGTTCGAGCTGCAATATATTCCCAGGGACGAGAGGCAAGCGATGGAGCGACATTCCCTTCATCTGCAGCAGGGGCGAAATGATGGTGCAGCAGTACGTGGACCGGTTTAATGAGTACTCCCAGTTTACTACTCAGCATATTGACACGGAGTAGCGGAAGGCCGATATGTTTATCGACGGGTTGCGGGCAGACATCCGGGAGTTTGTTGGACTGCACGAGACTCCCACTTTTGCCAGAGCACTGGAGATGGCCCGCATCAAGGAGCGGGAGATAGTCAAGCAGAGGGAGCAGTCGTCTTCTCAGCGCCGGCGTGCGAGGACCCTAAGTGGTCTTCAGGTGATCGGAGGCGGTCCAGAGACACGTCCAGGGAGCGACAGTCAGACCAGCGGCGACATTCGGGTCAGAGCTCGAGAGACAGACGAGATAGAGAAAGAGACAGGGGTGCAGACCGGAGGTCGAGCGGACCAACTCAAAGTCAGCGGTCACGTGAACAGAGTCAGAGACAGAGTTCGAGCTACAGCGAGCAGGGCCAGAGTAATGGGGGGCATAGGTCTTGAGACTGGGATAGTAAAGCTGACAGTTTGGTGGGAGATCAGTTGTGCTCGAGGTGTCATCGTCGCCACAATGGGTCGTGTGCGCCTAGATGTTATCAGTGCGGTCAGCAGGGCTGCCGCTACGTGTACGGCTATGGAGCCGTTATGTTTTCGTTGTGGGAGGCTAGGGCATATGATTAGAGATTGTCCCGAGGCGGGACTAGCGGTGCCCGGTGCGAGTTCTAGTTGGGCCAGGGCGGAGCCGTCATCATCCAGTCGTCATGATACCAGGGCGCGTGGTCGAGTATTTCAGGCGACTGCAGGAGGAGGCTACGGATGCTGCTGATGTTATTTCGGGTCGTATGTCGAACTTGCTTTGAGTATGTGTCGATTGTGGGGTGCGCTGTTAGTATGTGTTTGTGATGTTGTATGTGTTCCGTTGCGTACCGCTATTTTGTGTGGGGGTTTGTGACTATGAGAGATAGTGACAGAGGTGCGGGGTTGTTATGTCTGGGTGTGTATGTGATATCAATGCGATAGAATGGGATATATAGTGGTGAGATGGGGTTGCTAGTGGATTGACATGTCTAGGAATTGTGTTATGTTGATGGAATGATCCTGCTGATAGTGGATAATCATATTGATAGTGGATAATCATATTGATAGTGGATTTAAATTCTTGTGCGTGCTTATCCACTTCTATGATATTGCGTTTTGTGATTCGATGAAGATGTCGTTACGTGATGCTATAAGTGGATTGATGATCTGCTATGTTAGTGAACGAACCATATAGAGCTATATGAGAATGTGATGAGAAAATGAAGACTGATGAGTTGAGATTATATATATGAACCAAGTGGCTTATGAGGTAACGCCACAAGAAGACTTTACGAGTAGAGGATTTAACTAAATAGTAGTGGATTCTAATATGTGATTTCCAGAATGACGTGTATTGGTGATGATTGTGACATTCAGAGTTTAAATGCGAATTCAACAGATTTGTTGATGATCATACCGAGAATTCTGAGTTAACATTTTCGGGGATTTGATGTGGAGACGTGTGTTTGCGAATGAGCTTGAGATAGATTCCGGGGGCGGAATCTCTTTAAAAGTGGAGGATTTGTAACATCCTGTTTCCCGGATTATTACGTGTAATTATTTGAGTGGATTATTAATTTATTAATATTGAGCTGGTCCAATTATCTCCCACTTAGTGGATCAATACGTGTCAGGATTGCGAATTACGTGTCATCGAGTTGTTAATTTAATGGATTAATTGTGTTTATGAGTTCGTAGATTTAATTGGGTTAAGTGGATATTAATTGTGAAAATGGGGTATCGGGTTCGGGTTATTGGGTCGGGACCTGCTAAATATTGAAATATATATATAAACGTGGCTTCTTGAAATGTTTCCTTCTTTTTCTCCTCCTTGGCAAAAACAGAGAAAGGTGCGTGTGTGTACGTGTGATTCTAGAGCAACAAGAGGCTTCATAAAATCGAAATTGGTTGCTGAATCTTGTGTTCTTGAGCATAAGGTAAGAGAAATCTGAAATTATTGGGTTTCATTATGTTATGGATTGTGAAATTCGTGGAATTAGCTATTGAGCTTGTAGGAGGCGTTAATATGTTGATATTTCGAGTTTATTATGTCTGGAAATCGAGTTTGTGGAGGGGGAGTGGGGGTTTAAGCCCTGGGCAGCCATGAAAGACGAATAGGGAAGACCTATTATGCACGGTGACCCTTAGAGCGCGGTCGCGATGGGTGCGGCGCGGGCGGCAGAAAGCTTGCAGCGATGAGAGCACGAGCGTGATCAAGCGGGGGCTGCAATCCGAGGGATTCGGGTCGAGTCTGTTTTGGGCTTGGGGGTTTGCTTGTTGGTCTGGGTCAGTTATGGAGTCGTGTTTGGGTCATTCTCTGTGTCCATTGGGTTTGTGTTAACAGTTTGGGATCCGTGTGATTTCAGGGACGAGCCAACAGCGAGCTGAGCCGAGTCAGAGACTACGGGATTAGCGGATTGACTAGGTGAGTACTCGAGTCTTTTTCTAAACCGCGGGATCATTTTACGAGTCATATTTGTGTAGCTATTATTGTGCGTGTATATTGTCCAATGTGTTATATGTGCATGAGATGAGATCCAGTCCAGGGTTCCGTGATGAGTTCCATACGGACGGTGATTCGCGATGAGTGATCACCCGGGCTGACTGTCCCTAACAGTCCTTGGGTCGTATATACACGGTAGGGAATGTAGTCGGTTCGCTCCCGTGCTACAGGGGTTTAGCTAACCACTACTGTGTGCGGTTGTTAGCCGGGGAAGGGTCCCCTCAGTGATTGTGTGGGCAGGGCTTCGGATCTCATGCTATGTGTTCATACCTGAGTAGTGTTGTTGATTGCCAGTGACAGGGATAGAGGTTGTCATGCGTGTATGTGCTATGTGTATATATGTTATGTGTTTATGCTGCAGAATCTAACCCTCGCGTATTCACGAGCTTCCGAGCTTACGTGTTCAAGTCTACCATGTTCAGGGAATCAGAGAAGGGATCGATAGCCGTAGCCGCTAGATTGGGACTTGGATCTAACTGGAGGTTCTTGTAGCTACTTTTGTGTAATAGTCGGATTAGTGTTGCATGTGATAGTTTTGTCAGGGTTATTAGTTGTACGGGGATTGCGAATAGGTTGTTAACCTTTTGTGTCAATGTTTTTAATTACTAGTGATCGTGTTATCCTGTGAGATGTGTTATATAGATGATATGCGATATTGTCACTTATGATATTGTGTTGACGTGTCATTTGTGCGGGAAGGGATGGTGTTACATAATTTTTTAAATAAACAAATAATATAGTTTTTAATTAGATTTATAGATAAGTATATATATAATATAATTTGAATGTAGATTTAAATCTTATCTATTTATTAATATTTAAAGATGTAAGGAATAATATATTGTATTTATATATTATATTTATTAATCTTTATAGATATTAGAAATAATGAATTATATTTATATTTTAGTTTATATTATTTGAAATAATATATATTGTAAAGTT
The DNA here is from genome assembly GCA_020465985.1 of Centrapalus pauciflorus. Lineage (NCBI taxonomy): Eukaryota > Viridiplantae > Streptophyta > Magnoliopsida > Asterales > Asteraceae > Centrapalus > Centrapalus pauciflorus. Next base: position 164,326 of record JAANYP010006423.1, on the reverse strand, counting down.
CAGGGGTAGCTTTGTAAATATACCATACTTGTTATTGTATATAAATACTAGTAGTAGTACTGTTTGTATGTACGGATTTTAATGAATTGCACAAATATAGAGATGGATAGAGAGACTGATTAGAAGATATATTGTTGTGAAAGAAATCAAGAACTTAACGTAATATTCTCTCATATTTCAATATATCATTCAGTATATTGTGATCGTATTTGTTGTTCTTAATGTTTAGATTTTATTGAATTGTTGAATATTGAATTATCAATTGGTATCAGAGCCAAATATGGCAAGATTTGAGTGAATCTGAATCTGAAATTTTTTTTGAACTGTTCATCATCGAAGAAGTTTAAAAAAATTGAAAATGTCGTTGGGATTTTGATTCTGTGGATGAAATAATCTGAAATTTGGATCGAAGGAGTGCTTTTAAAGGACGAATTCAATGAAATAAGTATCAGATTTTAACTCCAAACACACAAAAAGTAATTTGAATTTTACTGAATTTTCAAATTTTTTGTGTTCTTACTGATTTTTGTCAAATTTTGGACATTTGATCTGAAATTAGGCAAAGTTTTCTCACAAAAAGTGTTTCTGTGTGAAAACTGCACACTCGATATTAATTGAGGTCAATTGGTGGATTTTTTTTTATTGAAAATTGTGATTTTGAACTTGGTTTTATAAGTTTCTACTGAAACTCAGGCAACAATAACTTTTTAGTGTTGACTGAGTTTCATCATAGCTTTAATCGAGTTTTAGATAGTGTCAATTGAGTTTGTTATAGTATCATTCGAGTTTTATCAAAATATTACCCGAGTTTCATCACTCATTGATCGAGGTTCATCACTCATTAATGGAGTTTTATCTCTCACTGATCGAGTTTCATTACATATTGTTCGAGTTTGATATCTTGATGACCGAGTTTGATGTTCAATTCATCCGAGTTTCATACAATATGATTCAAGTTTGAATGTGTTTCAACCGAGTTTGATCAAATATCACTCGAGTTTGGTTTAGTTTCAATCGAGTTTCATTCTTAATCATCCGAGTTTGATACATACTCAGTCGAGTTTCATCATTGATCAATCAAGTTTCATCCGAGTTTGGTCTCATATACTTCGAGTTTCATAGTGAGTCCTTCGAGTTTCATAAATCATAATTCGAGTTTTGACTATATGACCTTTGCTGCTTCAATTGGCCATAACTTTTGACTGGAACATCGTTACAATGCCTACCTTACATCAAATCGAAGCCTGAACCGAGATCTACGATTTCAAGAACTCGCAAAGCTAGTTTGGGCAATTTTCGAAGCCTAATTTGACTCCAGAAAAAAGTTACATGCATTTTTCTGCAGATAAGTTGGAATGTAAGGTCACCACTTCTACGGATCGGATCAAGGCGCGACGTCGTCCAACGAGTGCGAAATCCTCGTTAGATGCTTAACGGATCGATCATTCGCGGAACACGGAGCCGAACACAATGCTAGCTGATAGGATACCAACCCCACACGATGTATTGCTCCTGAAACTCTCTGAAAATGACTTCTAGTTCGTACGTGCACTCTTACAAACTCTGAAATCGTATTTTCACCAAAAGTCATTGAAAATAACTGAATGAGTTCATAATATAACACATATGTTCGTGCAAGGCCCAAGCCCACGAACTTACAAGTTCAAGACCAAGCAGATACGAACTTTGGTTAACTAAGTTCGTACGAACTTGTGTGACTTAAGTTCATGGCCTATGCCTTTAAGAACTTATTCTCACAAGTTCATTGCCTCAAGAACTTATCTTCACAATCATGAACTTAACATGCAAATGTAAACATCATACACAATCATGAACAAACACACATGACTTATATTAATAAAGCCCTATCTATTACACATGACTATCTATTACATATCTAGACTGCTATCGTCACACAGGGTGTACCAACATGGAATTTCAACATCAAGAAGTCAATTCAGAGCTGATTTTCAACAAGTCATCATTCAGATACATCTTTTAGAGCTTCAATCAGTAAATCGCTTATTAGTCCATAAAAGATCTTGGAAGTTCAATATCAGCAATTCAAAATGACAAATGATCATAATCAGTTATTGAATCTCACAAAGTCTGAGATGATTGTCAAACTTACTGAATCTGAACAGATTCGTAAGAACAATTATGAGATTCTTGTTCAATTAAATACAAATAAAGGTTTTGCTTTAAATGATGTCAAAAGATTGAAAGAACAAGTTTTAAACTTTGAAGAAAACCAGAAGGTTTTAAATTCTGAGATTCATATGCTTAAATTGAGAATATCTGAATAATAGAAAGAACTTGACGATTCTAAACAAGCGAATTTTCAGAATGCAACTCAACTGAGATATCTTTTGCCTGAACGATCTGATATTTACAAAAAAGTTAAAGATCTTGAATCAACACTTTCAAAGACAAATCATTCTGATCAAAATTATGTTTCAAACAAAACTGAAGAATCTTTTGCTCTTGAAAAGAAGTTTTCATTAACTAAATAAAGTATTTGAGAAGGAAAGAAATGAGTTCTTACTTAGGGTGTGTTCCACAACCCCACCTAACAAAGGAAAGGAATGGAAAACAAAAGAAACTTCACAAAGTTTGTGTTCCACAAATTCTTTTAGGAAAGGAAAGGATGGAAAGATCCTTCATTTTTACACTATTTTCATCATCTCATGATTGAAAAGAAAAGGAGTGATTTGTATTATAAATCTTTCTTTTCCACTTCCTCCCTTTTCTTTCTTCTTCTTTCCTTCAACCAGAACACAACCTTAAAGAAAGATTTCAAAGTGAAATCTAAATTGTTTGAAGATGAGGGAAAGGTGTTCTTAATTAAAGAAACTGATTATCAATCGTTTAATAATGACAGAAATTTATATTTGGTCATCATCAAAGGATTGGAAGATCAAATAATTTATCTTTTAAACAATATACTGTTTCGCCTTCTTCGAATAAATCAGAGGTTAAGATTTCTTCAGATTGTTTAAAATATAAAGTTGATCATTCTGATTTATCTTCAGAAAGTGTTAAAGAATCTAGCTAATCCTCTTAAGCTTGATTCAACTTCAGATCTTAAACTCAAGTATCTTTTAAAGATACACAAAGGCAAGGATAAAATAATTAAAAAAAACTTCTGGTCAAGATTTACCCTGGTGAATCTTCGAAATAAAACTTTTCAAAAGTTTCTGAAAATACTAGTTATTCTAAATAGAAAACATCTTCATAGAAAAATACCAAGTATTATCAGAAACAGGCTAGCACCAGACAGTTTTTCAGAAAGAAGAGTTTACAAAATTCTCATCATGAGGGGGAGAAAAGTTGTATTTCAGATAGAACTGCTGAGTAGTTTGAAGATATTGGCAACAATTGTTCAAGACAATTATGACAACTGCAGAATATTTAAAGATGAAAGATGATAAGTTGTCTATGATTGATCAAGGGAGACAATCAAAAGCTATTCAAAATTCAAGGGGGAGAGTTTGCTTAAAAGAAAAGAGAAGATCAGAGAAGAAGAGATATGAAGATCAGAGAGAGACAAAGAAGTTTAGAGATCAAAGAGAAGAAAAGAGAAAAGGATTGAAGTTACTGATTTGAACTTTAATTGAAAATTGCTTTCATCTCTAAGGGGGAGATTGTTGGGAACATATATTAATAGATTTGAAAACAATTTTATTGTAAAAGTTAAGGGGTAGTTTTGTAAATATACAATACTTTTGTATACAAATACTAGTAGTAATACCGTTTGTATGTACGGATTCTAATGAATTGCACGAATATAGAGACAGATAGAGAGACCGATTAGAAGATATATTGTTGTGCAAGAAATCAAGAACTCAATATAATATTCTCTCATATTTCAATATAACCATTCAGTAGATTTTGATCGTATTTGTTGTTCTTAATGTTTAGATTGTATTGAATCGTTGAATATTGAATTATCAAATATTTTAATTTTCACTAAGTATTAACGTAGCAAAATTTTAAATTACAATTGTAACACCCTCCCCATCACAGAAATGTCACGTCAGTACAATACACAGGTGGCAACATCGCAATAACTCTATAACACATATGTCAGAAGATAATACGAACCACTATTAATTTAAACTTTCACGCGAACATCTTTAACATATAATTTACCAGTTTACAACATCTCAAAAGATACAATCACAATCAACAGTAACATAACCACAAACCAAAAGCAGACGCAACAGCATTCAATAACAGCAAGTCCAGCTACCGACCCCTTCTCTGATACCCTGAACATGGCAGACTCGAATACGTAAGCTCGGAAGCTCGTGAGTACGGGAAGGTTACACTCTGCACATTGAACACATAACACACATGCACATAGCACATACACGCATCGCAATCTCTATCCATGTCACTGGCAATCAACATTATAATGCAGGTATGAACACACAGCATGAGATCCGAAGCCCTGCACACAGAATCACTGAGGGAACACTTCCCCGGCTAACGACCGTGTATGGCGGTGGATAGCGAAAACCCTGTAGCACGGGCGCGAACCGGCTACAGGCCCTGCCGTGTATACACGCCCCAAGGACTGTTAGGGACAGTTAACCCGCGCAATCACACATCGCTAATCACCGTCCATATGGAACTCATCACGGACCCCCGGACTGGATCTCATCTTACGCACATATAACACATATATATGAACAGAATCATAACTCACGCCCGCGTCTCTGTCTCATATACAATACACAATACAGGTACACAGTACTCGCTACACAATTATGACTCGCAGAACAATCCCGGGTTTGAAAAGGACTCGAGTACTCACCTGGTCAATCCACTAATCCCGAAATCTCTGACTCGGCTCTGCTCGCTGCTGGCTCGTCCCTGAAATCACACGGATCCCAAACTGTTAATACAAACCCACGAACACATATCACAAACTCATAATGAACATGAACCTGACTCGGACTCAAAAGCAAACCCAACAAACCCTGAAGACCCAACCGAAATCCGACCCAAAAACAATCTTAATAAAACCCTAAAAACCCAATGAGACACGACCCGAAATCTCAACGGAACCCGACCCCGAAAACCCCCGAACCGGCCCCAACAGCACCGGCCCAGGCCCTACAAGACCCGGTCCAGACCCTGTCATCGTGGACCGCGACCCGCCCCTAGCGCGACCGCGCCCAGCCTGCCCGCGTCGCGACCGCGCTTCCTGCGACCTGGCTTCGTCCATGTTTGTCTTCTTCATCTGTCCAGGAGTTAAAACTCCTTCCAATCTTCGACTTCCAGCCAAGAATAACCCATATAACTCATATATAACAACCCACACATATTCCATAACCCTTTCCACGAATCCACAACACATACATGAAATTGAAGCACCAAAATCATGATTTCTTACCTCAAGCTCAAGAACACAAATTGAAGGTGATGATGATCCGAATTCTAGCACTAAATCTCAACTTGGGAGCTTCCCTAATGCTGGAAATATCTCGTACACACACATACACCTTCGCACACACACGAACGTTTCTTTTTAACTAAGGAAAGGGAGGAAACAAACACGTATATATATTTTCCACTTTTATGCGGGTTCCGTCCCAATAACACGAACCCGATATCTCACTTTCGCAATTAATATCTACTTGGCCCGATTAAATCCACGAACCCAAATATATAATTAATCCACTAAACTAATTATCCGATGCTACGTATAACTCATTCCCGACACGTATAATCCACTACTCGGGATTTCATTGGACCAACACAAAAATAATAAATTGAACATCCACTAAAATAATTACACGCAATTATTCTGGGAAACGGGATGTTACAAATCCTCCCCTCTTAAAGAGATTCCGTCCCGGGAATCTATCTCAATCTCATTCGCAATTACACATCTCTTATGTTAAATCCCCCAAACATCAACTCATATATCTCGAGATGATTACCAACAACTCTGTCGATTCGCATTTGAACTCTGAATGTCACAATCATCACTAATACACATCTCTACGTCAATTCTCGAAGCATGTCAATTCCCTCAACTCCTTAACTCCATTAGACAATCCACTAATAACTCAGTTGAATCCCCTACTCGCCGAGTCTTCTTGTGGCGTTATCTCATAAGCCACTTGGTTCACACACAGTCTCAGATCATCAGTCTTTATTCCCTCATCATAGTTAATCCTCTAACCAAGCAGATCTGAATTCCACTTATAGCAGCACACAAAGACATCTCCGTTGAATCCCTAAACGCAATATCATAGATATGGGTAGCACACACAAGAATTTTAATCCACTATCAATATGATAATCCACTATTAGTAGGATCAGTCCACTAGCACATCACAAACACATTCACAATGATTTCTCATATAGCTCACACAGCTCAACAGGATTAATCCACTTAACGTAACACAATCCGAAACTCGAAAGCCCTAATCACGATGTTCCCCAATCTAGCACATTAACACCACATATGTACCCCAAACATAACAACCCCAGATAACCCATACACAACAATCCCACACCTCTGACGCTGAATCTCATAGTCACAATACACACAGGGCAGTTGCACGCAACAGACACACACACCAACGGCCCGCCCCATCACTGACACACACAAAGCGAGTTCAGAAAGACATACCTGAAACCATATCGGTAGCATCCCGAACTTCCTTTGCAGTCGCCTGAAAGACCCGACCCCACGCCCCAGTATCATGACGACTGGATAACGACGGCTCTGCCATGGCCCCACTAGAACTCGCATCCTGTACCGCTGGTCCCGGTTCCGGAGAGTCTCTCACTCTGTGCCCCGGCCTCCCACAATAGACGCAAAACGGCTCTGGGACAGTACACGTGGCGACAGCATGCCCTCACTGGCCACACCGATAGCATCTAGGCACACACGGCCCACTGTGGCGACGATGACACCTCGAGCACTCCCGATCCCCGCCTGAACTATCAACCCTGCTGTCCCAATCTCGAGACCTCTGTCCCCCGCTGCTCTGACCCTGCTCGCTATACCTCGAACTCTGTCTCTGACTTTGACTATCTGATCGTTGGCTCCGCCCCGGTCCACTCGACCTCTGCTCCCTGTCTCTGTCTCTATCTCGTCTGTCTCTCAAACTCTGGCCCGAACTCCGTTCCCTAGAATCATCTCTAGAATACCTCCGATCTCTCGAGGACCACTCAGGATTCCTCGCACGTCGACGCTGAGAAGACGGCTCCTCTCTCTGCTTGGTTATCTCCCGCTCCCTGATGCGGGCCATCTCTAACGCCTTGGCGAAGGTAGGCGTCTCATGCAGTCCAACGAACTTTCTAAGATTTGTTCGCAGTCCATCAATGAACATATCGGCCTTTCGCTGCTCTGTGTCGATATGCTGAGTCGCAAACTGGAAATACTCATTAAACCGGTCCACATACTGATGTACCGTCATCTCACCCTGCTGCAGATGAAGGAACCGCCGCTCCATCTCTCGCCTCGCATCCCTTGGGATGTACTGCAACTCAAATACTGCCCTGAACTGGTCCCACGTCATCGCGTAAGCCGCAGAAGAAGTCATCGCTGACTCAATAGATCCACCACTGGGAAGCCCTCCCCTTAGCTGATAAGTCGCATACCCCACCATATCTCTCGGATCCACATGCGCAACCCGAAACTGTGCCTCTATTTCTCTTTCCCAAGCCATAGCAACTCCGGGCTCACCACTGCCCCTGAACTCGGGTGGGTCTCCTGTCATAAAGTCCTTAAAGGACCCACCCCTATGCGTAGAAGATGACGCACCATTCCCTGACTCAATCCCCGTAGGCTGCACAACTGGTCCCATACCCTGACCCTGTTCTCGTTGTTGTCTATAGAACTTTGTTAAAACCTCCAGAAGCTCTGACTTGCGAATAAACTCGTCCCCTGCCGGCTTACCCGTGCCGGATCCCTCACCCTGATCTGCACAAACCGAAGCAATTAAGAACCACAAATAGATCACCCAGCGTTATACACTTAGCTAGGTCAGTTAACTCCACTAATATCAATATCAAATGATCCCCCACGGATCGAAACAAGGTTTAAGTTAAGCATCCACTAATGATACTCAGACTTCAAACCACAAGCTCTAATACCATCATGTAACACTCTCCCATCACAGAAATGCCACGTCAGTACAATACACAGGTGGTGACGTTGCAATAACTCTATAACACATAGGTCAAAAGATAATACGAATCACTATTAATTTAAACTTTCACGCGAACATCTTTAACATATAATTTACCAGTTTACAACATCTCAAAAGATACAATCGCAATCAACACTAACATAACCACCAACCAATAGCAGACGCAATAGCCTTCAATAACAGCAAGTCCAGCTACCGACCCCTTCTCTGATACCCTAAACATGGCAGAGTCGAATACGTAAGCTCGGAAGCTCGTGAGTACGCGAGGGTTAGACTCTGCACATTGAACACATAACACACATGCACATAGCACACATACGCATCACAATCTCTATCCCTGTCACTGGCAATCAACATTATAATGCAGGTATGAACACACAGCATGAGATCTGAAGCCCTGCACACAGAATCACTGAGGGTACACTTCCCCGGCTAACGACGGTGTACGGCGGTGGTTAGCGAAAACCCTATAGCATGGGCGCGAACCGGCTACAGGCCGTGCCGTGTATACACGCCCCAAGGACTGTTAGGGATAGTCAACCCGCGCTATCACACATCGCGAATCACCGTCCGTATGGAACTCATCACGGACCCCCGGACTGGATCTCATCTCACGCACATATAACACATATATATGAACAAAATCGTACCTGACGCCCGCGTCCCTATCTCATATACAATACACAATACACGTACACAGTACGCACTACACAATTATGACTCGCAAAACAATCCCGGGTTTGAAAAGGACTCGAGTACTCACCAGGTCAATCCACTAATCCCGAAATCTTTGACTCGGCTCTGCTCGCTGCTGGCTCGTCCCTGAAACCACACGGATCCCATACTGTTAACACAAACCCACGAACACATACCACAACCTCATAATGAACATGAACCCGACTCGGACTCAAAAGCAAACCCGACAAACCCCCGAAGACCCAACCGAAATCCGACCTAAAAATAATCTCAAGAAAACCCCAAAAACCCAATGAGACACGACCCGAAATCTCAACGGAACCCGACCCCGAAAACCCCCGAACCGGCCCCAACAGCACCGGCCCAGGCCCTACAAGACCCGGTCCAGACCCAGTCATCACGGAACGTGACCCGCCCGCGACCGCGCCCAGCATGCCCGCGTCGCGACCACGACGGCCCCATCGCGACCGCGCTTCCTGCGACCTGGCTTCATCCCTGTTCATCATCTTCATCTGTCCAGGAGTTAAAACTCCTTCGATTTCCAGCCAAGAATAACACATATAACTCATATATAATAACCCACACCTATCCCATAACCCTTTCCACGAATCCACAACACATACATGAAATTGAAGCACCAAAATCATGATTTCTTACCTCATGCTCAAGAACACAAATTGAAGGTGATGATGATCCGAATTCTAGCCCTAAATCTCAACTTGGGAGCTTCCCTAATGCTGGAAATATCCTGCCGGTCAGGTATGTGATGTGTTCACACAAGCTGATCAACAGGCTGATGATGAATTAGAAGAATTGTCTGAGGAAGAAGACTATGAAGATCTTACTAAATTTGATGATGAGCAAATGATTGTTATGCTTGTCAAAAATTTCAATAAGAAGAGGTTTGGTGGAAAAATGCTGCAAAAGAAGTCAGGTGCCATTAAAAAGAAAGCATTTGACAAAACTAAGGTTGAGTGCTTTAAATGTGGCAAAACAGGCCATATAGATGCTGACTGTGTGTCTAAAGTTGTTAGCTCAACATCCAAACCATACAAGACAAATAAGGACGATGGCTACAGGGTTGAGTACCTAATGGCCCTGGCTAAGCTGAGAAAGTTGGAAGACTCAGTGGCTTCCAACAAGCAAAAGGGACTCATGGCTGAGACATTTGACTGGGAGGAATCTGACTCATCATCAGATGAAGAAGATAACAATTGTCTGATGGCCAACACTGATGTCCCATCAACAAGCTTTTTCAAACAGGACCTGGCTGAAGCTGAGGCTCTCAGCAGCTTGGAGAACTAGAACCCAACAATAATGTATAAGGTACAAAATTTTATGGATTACAGTTCTGATGAAAAAGTTAAAAATGTTTGAATATTTACTTGTTGTTTTAAAAGCTGCTATTGAGAAGCATGATGCTTTATTGTCTGAAATCTCCAAGCTAAAAACTGTTCTTGAAATAAAAAAACTAGTAAACTGGACAGCTTCCATAAGTTGGAAACTGAACTTGATGAATTAAAACACATCAATTCCATTTTATTAGAAGAAAAGAGAGAGACAGACACAAAGCATGTCAAGCTTCAAAAGATTGTTGACTCCTGGTGCCAATCTGCACAGAAAGTGAATCATCGTATCAGTCAACAGATCCCTGCTCAAATCCAAGTCTATCTTGGAGGGGATCCTGATAAAGCAGCTTCAGTTGTTGAGATAAATAATCTGGAAAAAGACTTATCCACTCTTGGTGAGCTTCCAAGTACTTTCATTCAGAAAGTAAATGGTAAGCTAGTCTCAACAAATAGGTTTGTCAGGCCTCAAAACACTGACAGCTTGTGTGAAAAAGTTCTAAAAACTGATGATAGAATGTTTTCTCCATCAAATCAGTCTGCTAAGTGCTCAACTGGGTCACACAAGCAAGAGAATAGAAAACAAGTTTAAACTGCAGCTTTGGACACTAAACCTGTCAACAAGACAGGTTCTGGTTCTAAAGCTGATGGTAAGAAACCTGTTAATCCTTTTGATGCTGAGCATTTTGAGAAAAAGTTTTCAAAAGGTAAGCAATTTGCTTTCAACAGGGGTAAGTCTCATGTTGAAAGTAAATCTCCTGTGATTTCAAATAAGTTTTTAAATCATAGTGGAAAACTGGTTATAAATGAAGGTAAGTCTTTCAAAACCAAAAGCAGTGATTATGTTGATAGGCAACATCCATCACATCTCAGTAAGGGCAAAGGCAAAGCCATTGCTCAATTTGAGAAAGTTGGGAATAGGTTTCCCAAACCTGTTGAAGGACAAAGGCTAATAAAACTTCCTTTATTTGATCTCTGTCCTCCTAAAAGAGAAAAGAGGATACAGGTAAAGCTGTTGTTGTTGTGCCTTCTACTTAAACTGTTGATTCTTCTAAAAATAGTAATAAGTTTGCTAAACCTGCTGAGAAGTTCAAAAAAATTGTTCCAGAATGTGTTTCTGGAAGTACTTCTTCCAAAAAGTCTAAAAAGAGAAAAATGCTACAAATGTGGGTTGAAGACATATATGGCCAAAGACTGTCCTAAATCTGAGGACATGAGGCCTGCTGACACTGCTAGTTCCAACATTGTAAAAACCAACAGTGTTGAAAGTAACATGGTCAATGAGGATAGTATCCAAGCTGATACAATCCAAATAGGAAATATTAGTGTTGATCTTACTGGTCCATCAACAAATGTTGATGAAGAAGGAGAACTCATCCCTATGATGAGTTCCCCTAAAAAGAACTAATATTTTTCCATCACACTTTGCAGGTTAAACAACAATCCGGGGTTTGGTACTTGGACAGCGGCTGCTCAGGCCACATGACAGGTTGCAAGGACTTGCTGAGTGATCTCAGACCTGAAAAAGGGCCAAAAGTCACCTTTGGTGATAATGTTCAGGGATCCACAGAGGGATATGGATTCAAGCTGGTGCTGCTATATTTAAAAGAGTATCCTATGTGTCTGGGCTAAAACACAATCTTGTAAGCATAAGTCAACTGTGTGATGTTGGCTACAAGGTTAACTTTGATGAGCACCTGGGGTACATATTGGATTCCCATGGCAAAGTTGTGATGTGTGCACAAAGAAGAAAGGTGTATATGTTGTGGACATGAAATCTGCTAATCCCACAACTGAAACATGCTTTATCTCAAGAAGCAATGCAGATCTAACTTGGTTATGACACAAAAGGCTATCACACCTGAACTTCAAGAATATCAACAAACTCTGTAAGAAAGAGTTGGTAACAGTTTTGCCTTCTATAACATTTGTTAAGGACAAACTCTGCACAGCTTGTGAGAAAGGCAAGCAGAGAAAAACATCTTTTAAATCCAAACATAATTTTTCTATTGTTACTTCTCTCTTCTTAATCCACATGGACTTGTTTGGACCTGTCAGTGTCCCAAGTCTAGGAGGTAGAAGACACACTCTAGTAATGGTTGATGAGTTCTCCAGGTTTACATGGGTGATCTTTCTGAAGACCAAAGGAGAGGCTGCTAGAAGAAATTATTGGATTTATCAAAAAGATGGAAGTGTTGAACTCTGCTCAAGTTAAGCAGCTTAGAAGTGATCATGGTACTGAATTCAGAAACAGTACTCTTGAGGACTTCTGTGAAGAAAGAGGGATCTCATAAAACTTTTCACCTGTAAGAACTCCACAACAAAATGGAGTTGCTGAAAGGAGGAACAGAACTCTCATCGAAGCTGCTAGAACCATGCTATGTGCATCTGGTTTACCTTCATCATTTTGGGCTGAAGCTGTCAATACTGCATGTTTCACTCAAAACAGATCCTTAGTGGTGAAAATGTTCAACAAGACTCCCTATGAGTTAATCAAATGAGGAGGCCAAACATTAGTTATTTCCATGTGTTTGTTGGATATTCTGTTATCTCTAAAGCCTAAATAGTATACAACTATAAAAGAAAGGTGATAGATGAATCTATCAATGTCACCTTTGAGGAGTCCAGGAGTGCCCTCACCAAAGCTGTTCCTGAATCAGTTTTAGAAGAGTTCAGCTTTGATGATCTCATGCATTCCATCAATGAAGAAAAGGACTCAAAAGCTTCCACTTCACCAAGAGTGGAACCTGTTAACCACAATGGACATGAGGATGGTTATGTTGGTGCATCCTGTGTGAATAAGTGTACTGATATAGTTAACACACCATGTCCATAACCAATCAATGCTGATTTTCCTGGATCCTCTGCTGATGTGTTCAACAATAGAGATTCACGTTCAACAGGTGAACAGGCTCAAGATAACCGTGTGTCTTAAAATCTTGAAAGTTATTCTACAAGCTGATGAAAATGAAAATGATATAAGAGAATCTTCATTGAAAAATGATCCTAAGTGGATCAGGTGTCGCCCCAATGATCAAATAATTGGTGACATCAACCAAGGGGTACAAACAAGATGGGACAGCTTAGGAAACTTTTGTATGTTTTCTAGCTTTGTGTCTCTGATGGAGCCAAAGAAAGTGGATGATGCTTTAAAAGATGGCAATTGGATCACTGCCATGCAAGAAGAGCTCAATCAGTTTGAGAGAAATAAAGTATGGAAGCTGGTCCTTGTACCTAAAGGTAAAACCATAATTGGCACCAAGTGGGTTTTCAGGAATAAGATGGATGAGCAAGGTCATCTCATTAGAACTAAGGCAAGACTGGTTGCTCAAGGCTATAGACAAGAAGAAGGGATAGACTATGATAAAACATTTGCTCCAGTAGCCTGGTTAGAAGCAATTCATTTATTTCTAGCCTATGCTGCCCACAAGAGCATGAAGGTATTTCAAATGGATGTGAATAGTGCATTTTTTAATGGCAAGCTGCAAGAAGAATTATATGTCAAGCAGCCTCCAGGTTTTGAAAATGAACAACACCCTTGTTTTGTCTATAAGTTGGACAAAGCCCTCTATGGTCTAAAAACAAGCCGCCCTTAGATCCTTGTATGACTTTCTCACTGATTTTCTTATGAGCAATGGCTACTCCAGAGGTAAAGTGGATACCACATTGTTCATAAAGAAGGTGAAGTCTGATATTATGCTTGTTCAAATTTATGTGGATGACATAATATTTGGTTCTACTAATGAGCAGCTGTGCAAGAATTTTTCACTACTCATGAAATCAAAATATGAAATGAGTATGATGGGTAAACTTACTTTCTTTCTTGGATTACAGGTTAAAAAAACCTCAAATGGAATTTTTATTAATCAAAGAAAGTATACTTTAGATCTTTTGAAAAAGTTTAAATTTGATCAAAGTTCTCCCATCAAAACCCCAATGGCAACCAATGAAAAATTGGATGTTGATGCCAGTGGCAAAGTTGTTTCAGTAACAGCTTATAGAGGCATGATTGGAAGCTTGCTATATTTAACTGCTAGTAGACCAGATATTATGTTTGCTACCTGCTTATGTGCTAGGTTTCAAGTTGATCCTAAGGAATCACATCTAGCTGCTTTAAAAAGAATCTTCAGATACCTAAAGGGTACACCAGGTTTGGGTCTTTGGTATCCCAAAGACTCTAGCCTTGAACTAATTGGATATTCAGATTCTGATTTTGCAGGATGCAGGCTAGACAGAAAAAGCACAACAGGTGGATGTCAACTCCTTAGTGGAAAGTTGATCAGTTGGTGTAGCAAGAAGCAAAACTCAGTTTCTACTTCTACTGTTGAAGCTGAGTACATTGCTGCTGGAAACTGCTGTGGGCAGATTCTATGGATGCAGCATCAGCTTGAGGATTATGGACTTGTATGTGACACCCTCTTGCTTTGATAGTATAATTAGAAATCACCAGGATCAACAAATAACCCAATGAATATCACGTTAATTGAAATTGAATACTTAAATCAGAATTAAGCAAATCCACACTAAAGCAATGAAAGTACATGTCTACAGTGATTAAGTCTAACTAACGTCATAATTGTTTTGAAAGTAGCAAATCCCAGCCCAAAGCTATTACATTAAAGTACCAATAGCTTCTAAGTCTCCGGGATATTGAAGTGAATTGCTTAAGTAGAAGGTCCAGCTACACTTTTGCCTTTGCCTGAAAACATGGTGAGTCAACAGTAAGCTAATGCTTAGTGAGATAACATATTATGCAAACAACAAATATTTCTTTACAAGCAATGCTTAACCATGGGCAGTGTAAGCCCCATGAATGTGAAAACAGGCAGTGTAAGCCTCAATGTATGTGTAAACCATGCGGTGCTAGCATGGGTTGGCAGTTCAAATGCTGATCGGGGATGTGCCGAACCTGACGGGATAACGAGTGGGATGATCAGTCCCCGACAGTGGCCTGCTGTCAGCCCCAGTCCAGGTCGCATCAGATTGTGAAGAAATGATCATGCAGTGCAAGCATGATGTAAATAGATGCACTTTCAAATGAACGCTGGCTACATGTGTGTTACATGTCAAGTACGAGTGTGCATCATAACAACAAATCATGTACGAGTGCCAAATGATGTATATGAACAATGTGAACATGCCATTGAATATATAAACATGAATGCAAAAACAATAAATGTTAGAATGACAATCTGTTACTCACAGTGATTAGTACAGTGCAATTTGTCTCTGAATCATTGTGTGTTTTGATAACATCACAATGATCTGTAATGTAAGTGTAATAGTGAATTTGTGTCAGTAATTGCTTAAACTTGTATTCTGTAATTTAAATGAAATTCTAACTGAATTCGGACCACATCCGAATTCGGATGGTCCGAAATCCGGATGGTCCGAATTAGGGGTAATCCGAAATGGGTGGTCCGAAGTGGGTATTGGTCCGAAATGGGGGTACGATCCGAAATGGGTATGGGTTCCGAATTAGGATGAATCCGGATTGTATATGGTTTGAAATTGGTGGATCCGAATTGGGTGTAAGGTCCGAATTCGGATGCAGGTCCGAACCGAGTTCATACTTGGTAAAATTTTCAATATTTTCCAGAATTCACTTTTTGACCATTTTACATGTTTTTGTATATAAAATTGCAGATGTGAACTTAAATACACTATTTCAACTTATAACATAACACTTATGTACCAAAATAACCCCTTTGTGTCCATTTTTCTATAATTATCGAAGAACACACACTAAAACACACACTAATTCCAAAAATCATACTTAGGGTGTGAATCTGATTCTGAAATTTTGTATATTGCATCACTAACACTCGATTTAAACATTCCCACCATTAATTCCAACATTCATTAACATTTGCAACATAAATCTTAGAAATCGGTTCTCATAAAAACTGACCCAAAACTTCAAAAATCCGTAATATAGGGAGATTGTTACCTTGATTTGAAGTTTGTAGTGGTTATAGTTCCTAAAATGCCACTTGAATCCAACTTTTACACCTTTAATTTGATGATTCTTGTGTGTTCCTTAGATGAAGCCGAGAGAGAGAGAGAGAGTAGAGAGAGAAATCGGTTGAGAGAGAGAGTAGTGAGAGAGTGGACTTTGAAATATGAAAAGCTTTTTCCCTTTTTATTTCTATTTTGACCCAATTGCACATTGTAGCCCTCAACTTCATATCTTTCTCATTTATAAATTTGTGAACATAATTTGCTTAAATTGACATAAACATCCATTAATACAATTAATTGAGTCTTAAATTGTCTATTACAAGTAATTGAAAATTAGGGATGTTACAGCATGAGCTCCACCACGCCTATACTTCGTCCGCGAAGTCATGCTGCGCTAAACAAACTTGGGTACTTGTTCTTCATGTCTTCTTCCGATTCCCAAGTATGATTAGCTCCCCGATGATGCTTCCATTTGACCAGCATCATCCTGATTTCCTTGTTCCGTAGTTTCTTGACTTTTGTTTCCAAGATGCACTGCGGCTCGTCAAAGAACCTTAGACGTTCGTCAACCTTAATTTCCGAATGGTCAGTCCATGGTTCTCTCTCGGGCACCAGACTCTTCCTTAAGTATCCAACGTGAAAGACCGGGTGAACACCTGACAATTCTTCTGGTAAGTCCAAATGATAGGACTGGTTCCCAACTCTTTCCAGTATTTTGAATGGTCCTATGAACCGAGGTGATAGCTTTCCTCGCTTTACGAATCTTGTAACACCTTTCATTGGGGACACCTTCAAGTATACCCAATCATCCTTCTGAAACTCTATCGCTTTGTGACGGCGATCGTGGTAATTCTTTTGCCGATTTTGCTTCGTTTTCATGTATTGACGAATGAGTTGTATCTTTTAATTGGTCTCTTGCAATAAGGCAGGACCAGCTATTGGAGTTTCTCCTGTTTTCCTCCAACAGGTTGGTGTCCTACATTTTCTTCCATACAGGAACTCGAACGGTGCCATCTTGATAGTGGAATGGTAACTATTATTGTAGGAGAATTCAACCAATGGGAGGTGATCGTCCCAGTTACCACCCAAATCCATGACACACGCTCTGAGCATGTCTTCGAGAGTTAGAATTGTTCTTTCACTCTGCCCATCAGATTGAGGTCTATAGGCAGTACTCATTGCGATACGAGTACCAAGACCGTTTTGTAAAGCAGCCCAGAAGTTGGAAGTGAATCTACTATCTCGGTCAGAGACAATAGACTTAGGCACACCATGCCTGATGAAAATTTTGTTAACGTAGATCTGGGCAAGATGGTCCAGTGAACAGGTTTCTCGGATTGGAATGAAGTGAGCAGATTTTGTTAATCGGTCAAC
This sequence comes from Centrapalus pauciflorus, assembly GCA_020465985.1. Classification (NCBI taxonomy): domain Eukaryota; kingdom Viridiplantae; phylum Streptophyta; class Magnoliopsida; order Asterales; family Asteraceae; genus Centrapalus; species Centrapalus pauciflorus. The sequence continues at coordinate 146,772 of JAANYP010006423.1, read as the reverse complement.
GATGACCCAAATGGCATCATGTTGACGACGTGTCTTGGGCAGTTTTGTTATGAAATCCATAGTAATATGGTCCCATTTCCATTCCGGGATAGGAAGAGGTTGCATACTACCATAGGGCTGTTCGTGCTCTGCTTTGACTAGACGACAAGTTCTGCACCTTTCTACAAATTGCCCAACGTCTCTTTTCAACCCTGGCCACCAGAAATCAGCTTTCAAGTCATTGTACATTTTTGTGCTACCAGGATGAATTGAGAACTTGGATTGATGAGCTTCTGCAAGAATTACTTCTCGCATGTTCCCGAACTTAGGAACCCAAATTCTGCTGTAAACACCCTTTAGTCTAGTTCCATCATCTTGCATTAAAGGTATTTGAATTCTGACATCTTCATTCTTTACATTCTCCTCCTTTAGAGCCTGCAATTGAGCAGCTCTTACATCATCTATGATTGTCGACGTTAGGATTGTAGAAGTCAAGGCATAACAGTATGCCTTGCAGTACGCTTTTCGACTTAAGGCATCGGCCACTACGTTGGCCTTCCCTGGATGATAGAGAATTTCACAATCATAGTCTTTTATCAGTTCCATTGACCTTCTCTGTCTCATATTCAACTCCTTCTGACTGAATATGTACTTCAAACTCTTGTGATCGATGTAGAGCTGACACTTGGTTCCGTACAAATAGTGCCTCCAAAGTTTGAGAGCGAAAGTCACAGCAGTTAGCTCTAGATCATGAGTAGAGTAATCTTTCTCATGTGGTTTGAGTTGTCTAGAAGCGTATGCTATGACATTTTCTCTTTGCATAAGAACAGCACCCAAACCCATGCCTGATGCATCTGTGTAAACTACAAAGTCTTCGTTCCCTTCAGGCAGGGCTAATACTGGTGCTTCACTTAATAACTTCTTTAAATTATCGTAAGAAGCTTGTTGTTCTTCTTTCCAAAAGAAGGTTGCGTTCTTGCGAGTAAGCTTTGTAAGCGGAACGGCGATTTTGGAGAAGTCTTTGATGAATCGGCGGTAGTAACCAGCCAATCCCAGAAAGCTACGAATTTCTGAGGCGTTGCGGGGTGATTCCCAGTTCCGGATAGCTTCGATCTTTGCAGGATCAACAGCAATCCCAGCACCAGATATCACGTGCCCCAAGAATTAGATCTGAATTGAATATTGAGTAGATGCAAGTTAATTAAGAGTTCATAAGTAAGTATAAGGATCATGAAATTCGTTTCGAATGTTGAGACGTACCTGCCTCAACCAGAATTCACATTTCGAGAATTTGGCATAAAGTCGCTCTTTGCGTAGCAACTCTAGTAATTCTCGCAGATGTGTAGCATGATCCTCTTTGGTCTTTGAATATATGAGAATGTCATCGATGAACACGATGACAAAATTTGTTGAGCATTGGCCGGCAGACTCGATTCATGAGATCCATGAAAGCATCCGGCGCATTTGGGAGACCGAATGGCATTACCAGAAACTCGTAGTGTCCGTAACGAGTTCTGAAAGCCGTCTTTGGAATGTCGTTTTGATGTACTTTGAGTTGATGATAACCCGAACGAAGATCAATCTTCGAGAAGTAGCTTGCGCCTTGTAACTGGTCGAAGAGATCATCAATCCGGGGCAACGGGTACTTGTTCTTGATTGTGACTTTATTGAGTTCACGGTAATCGATGCACATACGTAATGTGCCATCTTTCTTTTTAACAAACAACACAGGAGCGCCCCATGGAGAAGAACTTGGACGTATGAAACCCTTATCGAGCAACTCCTGTAATTGTTTCATCATTTCCTGCATTTCAGCAGGGGCTAATCGGTACGGAGCCTTTGCTATTGGAGCAGCTCCAGGAATGAGATCGATACGGAATTCCACTTGACGATCAGGTGGCAATCCCGAGATATCTTCTGGGAAGACATCTGGAAACTCAGAAACAACGGGAACGGTGGAAGGAGATTGAACTTCAGCCTTAGCATCGACAGCGTAGGCTAGATATGCAGGACAACCCTTGGCAACATGCTTTCGGGCTTTTGCAATTGAAATAAGGCACAAGTCGCCTTTGTGTCTGTCACCATAGATACAAATGTTTCGGCCCTCGGGAGTGGTAATCTTAATCATCCTTTTCTTGCAAACGATTTGGGCCTCGTTATGAACCAACCAGTCCATGCCTACTATGATATCGAATTCCCCGAACTCCATGGGAATTAGATCTATGTTGAACACTACATCCTCTACAAGTAATGTACAATTCCTATATACCTTGTCTGCCTTAACTAACATGTTGCTAGCAGTCTCTATATCAAGTACAAATTGCAGTTTTGAAGTAGGCATATTGAATTGACGAGCAAATGTAGTGGAGACAAACGAACGATTTGCTCCGGAATCAAACAAGATACGTGCAGGAATTGAGTTTACAAAGAACGTACCAGTGACCACCTCCGGGTCATCTTTTGCTTCTTCAGCAGTGATTTGGAATGCCCTTGTTGGAGCCTTTTGAGATTGATCCCTGCGAGCAGTGGAAGCTGCAGAAGATCTTGTTGCCGATTGTTGAACACTCTGATCTCTTGGGGGTTTCGGGCAATCCCTTGCAAAATGACCAAGTCTGTGACAGTTGTAGCATGCATCGTCTTTTCGAGGACAATGCTCCCAGTGATGGCCTTTCTGCCCACAGCAGAAACAGTACATATCTTGAGTCTTGCACTCCCCAGAGTGCGCCTTTCTGCATCGTCTGCAGTCCCTCATTTCAGAACTGGCCGAAAAGGCCCTTCCCTTCTTGGGTGATGAAGATTGTTGATGGGATTGAGGAGAGAAGCGGGAGGATCTAGACTCCCGCTGCCTTTTTGGCGGCGACGGTTGAGTCGGTGTTGCGGCGGCTGATCCGATAACATATCCAGATAAAAAGACGATCTGCACCACATTTCGAGCAGCCTCCAGTAAACCGGCAAACGTTGTATACCGCACCCCACTCATGGTTCGACGAATCTCATAGTCTAGACCGGCCTCAAACCGGGCTATCTTCCTCTCTTCTGTGTCAACTTGATGGGGTGCGAACAAGCTTAAGCGGGTGAACTCGACGGCATATTGTGTAACCGTCTTCGTTCCTTGAGTCAGGTTCAGAAATTTCGCCTCTAGTCGGCGCTTCTCATCGGTAGGACAGTATTGCTGAGAGAATACTTCCTTGAATTCACTCCAGGACATGTGTGACACTACCTCCATCGTCAACACATGTGTCATCGCATCCCACCACATAACAGCGTCCCTTGCAAACATAGCGGTTGCAAAGCGGACCATGTCCTTTTTAGCACAGTCGCTGATTCTGAAAGTTCGTTCAGTGGTGGTGATCCATTCCAATGCCGTAACGGCATCTCCAGTTCCGTCAAAAGTAATAGCTCCGTTACTTTTGAAGTCCTTAAATCTGCAACCCCTTGACTTGTTAGAAGACCCCGTGTCTCCTTGCCTTTCCTCTTGGTCGTCTTGTTGTTGCTCTTTGTTCTTTCTTTTATCAGCCTTACGTTTCGCTTCGGCCTCATCTCTGGCCCTTAATTGATCTGCAAATGACTGAGCTTGCTCAGCAATTCGTTTGGATTGCAGCTCATTGTTCTGTTCCATAACAGCTTGCATCATCTGGAACATTTGTTGAGGAGTCATATCGTCTCCTGACATGTTCTGAAATATAACAACTTATATTTAGAACATTTATTTGTAAGTCCTAAGTGTTACAGTTACCCTTTATTTGTCCCCGTGTGCATGTCAATCCTATCTTAGTTCGGATCATTACCTAGGAGTCCATTCTAATATCATAACCTAAGTTTGAGTCCAAGTCCTCGCGGACACTTGAAACCTCAAACTAATGCTCTGATACCAAACCCTGTGACACCCTCTTGCTTTGATAGTATAATTAGAAATCACCAGGATCAACAAATAACCCAATGAATATCACGTTAATTGAAATTGAATACTTAAATCAGAACTAAGCAAATCCACACTAAAGCAATGAAAGCACATGTCTACAGTGATTAAGTCTAACTATTACAACGTCATAATTGTTTTGAAAGTAGCAAATCCCAGCCCAAAGCTATTACATTCAAGTACCAATAGCTTCTAAGTCTCCGGGATATTGAAGTGAATTGCTTAAGTAGAAGGTCCAGCTACACTTTTGCCTTTGCCTGAAAACATGGTGAGTCAACAGTAAGCTAATGCTTAGTGAGATAACAGATTATGCAAACAACAAATATTTCTTTACAAGCAATGCTTAACCATGGGCAGTGTAAGCCCCATGAATGTGAAAACAGGCAGTGTAAGCCTCAATGTTTGTGTAAACCATGCAGTGCTAGCATGGGTTGGCAGTCCAAATGCTGATCGGCGATGTGCCGAACCTGACGGGATAACGAGTGGGATGACCAGTCCCCGACAGTGGCCTGCTGTCAGCCCCAGTCCAGGTCGCATCAGATTGTGAAGAAATGATCATGCAGTGCAAGCATGATGTAAATAGATGCACTTTCAAATGAACGTTGGCTACATGTGTGTTACATGTCAAGTACGAGTGTGCATCATAACAACAAATCATGCACGAGTGCCAAATAATGTATATGAACAATGTGAACATGCCATTGAATATATAAACATGAATGCAAAAACAATAAATGTTAGAATGACAATCTATTACTCACAGTGATTGGTACAGTGCAATTTGTCTCTGAATCATTGTGTGTTTTGATAACACCACAATGATCTGTAATGTAAGTGTAATAGTGAATTTGTATCAGTAATTGCTTAAAACTTGTATTCTGTAATTTAAATGAAATTCTAACTGAATTCGGACCACATCCGAATTCGGATGGTCCGAATTAGGGGTAATCCGAAATGGGTGGTCCGAAGTGGGTATTGGTCCGAAATGGGGGTACGATCCGAAATGGGTATGGGGTCCGAATTAGGATGAATCCGGATTGTATATGGTCCGAAATTGGTGGATCCGAATCGGGTGTAAGGTCCGAATTCGGATGCAGGTCCGAACCGAGTTCATACTTGGTAAAATTTTCAATATTTTCCAGAATTCACTTTTTGACCATTTTACATGTTTTAGTATAAAATTGCAGATGTGAACTTAAATACACTATTTCAACTTATAACATAACACTTATGTACCAAAATAACCCATTTGTGTCCATTTTTCTATAATTATCGAAGAACACACACTAAAACACACACTAATTCCAAAAATCATACTTAGGGTGTGAATCTGATTCTGAAATTTTGTATATTGCATCACTAACACTCGATTTAAACATTCCCACCATTAATTCCAACATGCATTAACATTTGCAACATAAATCTTAGAATTCGGTTCTCATAAAAACCGACCCAAAACTTCAAAAATTCGTAATATAGGGAGATTGTTACCTTGATTTGAAGTTTGTAGTGGTTATAGTTCCTAAAATGCCACTTGAATCCAACTTTTACACCTTTAATTTGATGATTCTTGTGTGTTCCTTAGATGAAGCCGAGAGAGAGAGAGAGAGAGAGACAGAGAGAGAGAGATAGAGAGAGAGAGTAGAGAGAGAAATCGGTTGAGAGAGAGAGTAGTGAGAGAGTGGACTTTGAAAAATGAAAAGCTTTTTCCCTTTTTATTTCTATTTTGACCCAATTGCACATTGTACCCCTCAACTTCATATCTTTCTCATTTATAAATTTGTGAACATAATTTGCTTAAATTGACATAAACATCCATTAATACAATTAATTGAGTCTTAAATTGTCTATTACAAGTAATTGAAAATTAGGGATGTTACATTGTATATAGGAAAACTCCTATTCTATGTGAAACTACAAGTGCCATAGCCATTTCCAACAATCCAGTCTTTCATTCCAGAACAAAGCATATAGAAGTCAGACATCACTTTATCAGAGATCACATTCAGAAAGGTAATGTGGAGGTAAGTTTTGTTTCCACAGATGAACAGCTTGCAGACATTTTCACCAAGCCTCTTGATGAAAACAGGTTTAATTACCTTGTAAGCAAGATGGGCATGTTAAATAAAAGTGACTAAGTGTCATTGATGCTCTAAGAGATTGCATGTTCAAACTGTTCAAAATTCTCAGAACAGCTTGGACAGAACAGGCTCTACTTGTTCTGTACTTAGCCAATTCTAAAAACTTGGACAGCTTGGACGTATAACAGGCTTGACAAAATATGTTTTGATCTCAACGTGTTCTGTTATCAAACCTCTAACATGCTCACTCTCTCAACTTGTCATACAAGACATTGTCCTGTTACCTGATCAGCTAGTGAACAAAAATTTGTTCTCATCTAGCTGAACAGGTTAAATGAACAGCTTTGGGGATGATCAGTTTATGATGAAACCTGCTCATCACAGGTTTGAACAAAGCTTAGAACATCACTTTTAATTACCTTTCTTCATAATTAAGTTACTTAATTTATGTATTTATTTAACTTAATTACCTGCGAATAATGTTTGTTAACGTGTGTTAGTAGTTAAAGAAGGTCAAGTGTCTGACAACCGTTCTGACATGGCAAACCGTTCCATTTTCCGTTAATGAACATTTCAAATCAACCGCCCAAACCTTTCTCTCTCCTAATCACTCACATTCATATCCTATATAAATACCTCTTTCACCATTTCATCTTCTTCTTCTTCTCTACTGCTTCCATAACTTCCGGAAAAACCCTAAATCCAGTAAGTGTCAAGCAATCCTTCATCCTACTACTTACCAAATGGCTCGCCAAAACACCCCCCTGCTACTAGTATTCGTTGGTGACGATGTTCAAAAACATTCTTCTGTCACCATGATGCTCACTCTGAAACCCACCAACTACATAGCCAACTTAACCATTCCCAAAAACTATGTGGGAAAGGGATATGAAAAAATGGTGGAGTTTCTGCAAGTTCATCCCCTGCACTATGCTATGACTGTCTCTCCTGGAGTTCTGTACTAGGAGATGGTTTATGAGTTTTGGTTCACCTGTGCCTATGATCCTTCAACCAAAACCATCAGGGGAACCATCCTTAATGGGTCTCAAACCATTGAGATAACCACTGCTCTTCTCAGGGAAAGTCCTTCATCTTTCTGTTGCTGAGACATACGAAAAACCACAGCCTGAGAATGATCAGATGGGCAATCTTCTACGCTTCTGTGGTGTAGCAGAACCCAAAGGTGGAGCTACTCTGTTCAGAAAGTATTTATCACCCACTTACAGTTTCTTATTTGTCTCCGTGGTGATGTCTTTTGGCTGCAAGGTTGGTTCCTTTGACCAGCTTAGCAGGGATGAAATTCCCATAGTCCTGCAGTTTGTGGATGGGACTACACTGAACATGGCCAGATGGATTTTCGTGAATATGAGGAACTTGGTGCAGCAAGAACATCTCCCTGATGTTGTAAGATACCCAAGGTTTCTAAGCCTCATCTTCAAACATGTTTGTGGTGAGCATCTCTACACCTCTCAACCCTTGTTAACTACTACTACATTCCCTATCATTGGGAATAGAGTCTTTTATATTTTAGTACTCGACAATGAGCCTCCTCTATTAACTCCAGTAAGAAGGTTACTTGGTTTGGTGGAAGGACCCTCTACTGTGAGGGTGGATCCAGTGGCTGCTCCCAAGAGAAAATCCAAATCCAGGCCCAAGGTAGTAAAAAGGGGTCTGGAATTGACTGAAGCTGAGCATGTCCGCAAGAAGGCAAAAACAGTTAAGTCTAAGTCTGCCCCATCAGCCTCAGTGGCTGAGGGGGAGGAGACTTCTCACCCTGGTTCATTTGTTGAACCTGAAGCCTTTGTGGCTGGTGCCTCTGTGGCACCTGAGACCATGGAACAGGTTAACCCCCTTGTTTCTGACCCAGTCTCACCACCTGTCCAAACACAAATACTTCTCTTCAATCCCCCACCATGTCTCAATACTCAAGGAGAAAATCTCTAGCTAGGAAGAAACCATCATCCCATACTAGCCCCTCTGACCCCTATCAACAGGAGTCAGTTGACATAGAAGCAACCCCTGCTGCTTTTCCTATTTTGGGAGAAAGTTCAACACATTTGGAGCAGGCTTCACTCCAACAAGAGTCAACCCAGAGTCATCCTAGACCCTCTGGTTCCTCCCAACAGGAACCCGTTGTACAAAAGGAGACTACCACATCCACTATCCCAGCCTCCAAACAGGCTGAGGGTATTGAAAGACTGGAGTCCACTCCACTCCATACTGAGTCCACACAGTCTCCACCTCATACTTCTCTTACACCAACTGAGTACGAGGTGCCAGAGCTACTGGAACAGACCATCCAGCAGATCAGCCTCAAACTTCTGCTCCTGGTGATGCAGCTGTTGTACACCCAACAGCTGTTGAAGGACCCTCATCTCAAGCTGATGAACCTGAGGGATTGGACCATCCCTCTGGTGAGGCTGCTCCCCAAGTTCACATTCCATCATCAGGTTTCACCACTGATGATGTTGAAATGCACATCCTCTCTCCCCATGAAGAGGTGCCTGTAAACCAAGGTGCTACTGAGGGAACCACCCCAGGTCTTAATGAAGGTGCTACAACACAAGCAGCATCTGAAAGGCCACCAACTCCTACCACTTCACCTCATGATGCAGATATAGCCACTGCTGATGGTTCCCTTGAGCCCTCCAAGCTGGGCCATCTCACATATGCCCAGGCTATGGAATTACTCGCCAAAGTCTCCCTGCCTTCCCCCCACTAATCCACGAACCCATGCCTCTTCCCCGTCACATTCACATTCTTCACCATCTACCCAATCCAAACAATCCACACATACTCCTCCATCCCCCAAAGATCTTCCTTTGAAGGATCGACTATCTTTGCTGACCAACAAAGTTGGTTCTTTGGAAACCTCAATGACCTCCCTACCTTCTATCATCTCAGACTCTGTGTCTGCTCAGCTTAAGGGGTTCCTTGATTCGTTCAAGACTTCTTTTCCAACCCCTGCTCCCCAAGCTGATCAATTCTCTCAGTTGCTTACACTCGCTGCACAACTGCAAACACTCTCCTCCACCCTCTCCACAATTCTTTCTACCCAACAGGACTCTGTGTCCTCCCTGGCAGTTGTTTCTCAACAAATGTCAGCTCTCCTTGACACCTGCACAAACACTCTCCCTTCCACTTTGGCCAGCTTGAACACCTTAGTGGTCTCTCTGTCCAATTCTGTGTTATCAAACCTTGATGATATGCAAGATTCTCTTGAACTAAATCTTGCACAGCTTCAAAGTTTGCTGTTCACCGCTTCTGATAGAGAATCTATTGCTCAGCTGTCATCTCTTGCTACTTCCCACTCTGCCTCTCTTCAAACCTGTGTTACCTAACTTGCAGAGGTTAAGGAAAACTTGGCTTTCTTAGTGCATAGCCTTGTTGGTTCCAAACCTGCTGCCAAAACTGCTGCCCAGCCTACTGAATTCGTTTCTTCAGGCAGGCCCATTGTTGAAGGCTCTGTGTCATCTCCTTGAAAGGGGGAGAAGACATCTGTCTCAAAGACTAAGTCTAAGGGGGAGAAATCTTCATCTCCCTCTAAGGAGAAATCAGCATCAGTAGGACAAGCAGCAAGTCTTTCCCAAACAGGTCCTACTGCAGATGTTTCCAAAACAACTGAATTTGCTCAGCCTACTCAGGTTGTATCTCCAAACCCTGCACCATCTAAGGGGGAGGAATCCATTCCTGGGGACAGGCCAAGCAGAAGGAGACATCTGATCTTGGAGCAAACTGATGAAGAAGAGGAAGAGGAACCTAAAGCTGTCATAACCATAACAGTTAAAGGGAAGAGAAAAGCATCAGTGGACCCTGACTACCTCAAAGTTGCTCAACTAAAATTTGATAAGCCTCGGGCTAAAGAAATGGGTCTTCCTATGGAGACTTATTATGAATTCAAAGAAGAACAGCTTCGATCCATTAAAAGGCTAAGGAGAAAAGAAACCTCTGCTAAAGCTGCAAAGGCCTTTGCATACAAGGAGGCAAGAAAAGCTAAAATGCCTTCCTTGGATGTTCAAAGGAAACTGCTAGAGGCTGCCAATGAGTCAGTGGCTGAGAAAGAAGGAGAGAAAGAAAAGGGTGCTCAGGTCTCTGTGATCAAATCAAAGTCAGCATCCTCCTCAGCAAGAGCCCAAATTCACATTGACAACTTGGCAAGAAAGAAATTCTTTGATGTTGCCAATAGAAGGCTTGCCAAGGAAACAATTGTCAAAACTGTTCCCATTTCAAAGAAAGGCAAACAGTGGAAAATCCAGATAACCAGGCAAGGTGCTGAAGGTCCAGAACTGGAAGCATATGAATACACTGATGTTGCTCAAATGGGGTACGCAGAATGGTGGAATTGGCAGTTGCCCTGAGTCAGTCTAAGTTTGAAACTGCTAAGACTATCAGGGCATATGTCAAAACTTTAATGGAAAGAGTTAAGAATCTTGGCCTAATTACAGAATAACAAATCAAGGGTACCTCAGTGGTTGAACCCAAGATTAAGGCCAAGAGAAAGAGGAAGGATACTGAGCTGGAAGAACTCCTAATAATGATTGATCAAGGAGATCTAGCCGTTGAGATCAAGGGAGTAAATCACAGCCTGCCTAGAGGAGTGGAACCTGAGGAAGACAAGCTGATAGAGGAACTTGAGCTTGGGGTATATTTTTTAGATCCCCTAACAAAGAAAAAATGTTTCCAGAGAGCATCCGATTTGCATAAGGTTGGTCTTAAGCAGCTTATAGCTTTTAGACTTGCCAACTCCTTCAAACAATCTTCAAGATGGAGAGCAGCTATCTGGGAATAGCTTAAAGGGTTCCATTAGAGAGGAGAGCTTCAACATCCAAACTTCATGTTCCTCAGAAATGAAATGGAGGAAATTGAAGAAACCAGAGAGCATTTTGAACAAATGTTCGAAGAAGAACCACAACAGCTTGGAGGTCCATCTAGTGCTAAGTAGAGGAAGTTGTCCATAAGTTGGACAGACATGCCATTATTTGCTCCCACTATCAACAATCCGAAAGTTGTTGAAACTTTTCCTTGTACATATGTTGTACTTTATTACATTAGTTGTAATTTTCTCATTACATTAGTTGTAATCTTATTTAGTACATTAGTTGTATTCTTGTAAGAACATGTGTTGTTTGTAATCAAAATCAATATATATAAACCTATCCTTTACTTTACTTCAATGTTGTAATTTCATTTCAGCAAAGTGTACTATAAAATATATAGTGATTATTGATAGAATCAGCTTAGACTGATTATTGCAAATGGGGGGAGATTGTTAGGCACAAAAAGGCCTCACTCAAACCTGTTCTTCATCTTAGGGGAGATTATTAATCAAACTTGTTGATGCACTTGAAGGTATAATTTAATGTCTGTTAATGCCTTATTGAAACCTGATAAGTGATTTGCAATATTAGTCAAAGATGTTTACCATGTTGCATCTGTTGCAACTAAGGCAGATTGTCCAAGCTGTTCTATTTTGTGAACAGGCTGGACATAAACTGTCTACGCTACTCTATCCTGTTGAGCAGCTTGGACAAATTTTAAGTGTTCTGTTCTTTGTGAACAGAACATGTTCTTTGTGAACATGCTAAAACTTTATGGAATGTGTTTCCATGTTCTCATGTATTATTTTGGACTACTAGATCAGTTTACAAAGTCGAAGACAAAGTGGAAAAACAGAAGCTGCAAAGACTGCCTACGTTGTTCTGTTACATGAAGACAAAGTGGATATTTGAAATGGGTGATAGACCATTTCTTATATCAAAATGGCTATAACAGAAGATGAAAGGTTGAAAGTTGACATTCTTCTTTTAGTTAAAGTCTTCTACAACAGAGACAAAAAGGAAAAGATAAAGATTCTGCAATGTAAAGACAATTCTGCTTTGTCAGAACGTGCAGAAAAGTTGTTTTGTCTTTTTGGAAAGACATCCCACTATCTCCTTGTCCAATGAGGAAGCTTCACTGAGATTCTCAGTGAGAGTATAAAAGGAAGCTTCTAAGGAATGTGAGATAACCAAGAGAGTGTGATATTCAGATCGTGCAAAGAAGTGTGTTTTCATGCATGCAAGTCTGCTTGAATAAAATAGTAATGTGTGTCCAAGTTGTTCTTATTCAAGTTGTCCATCTGTCTATCTTGTAAACAGTTTGTTTATCTTAGTGAGTGTATTCATTTTACCTAGTCTGAGTGTGTCTTAGATTAGTTAAAAATCTGTTGTATCTGTCATCTCAGCTTGAACCATTCTGTAGTTCAAGCTTGTATGTAATTAACACTCGTTGATAATATACACAAATATTGAGAAAAGTGTGTTGAGTTTTAAATAGATGTATTCACCCCCCCCCCCCCTCTACAGCTAAAAGCAACATACTAGGAAAACCTTTTGGGACCTACAAAATTATTATTAAAGAAAATGGTATAATTGTCATTTAAGAAAAATAAACGAGACAGAGGGACCCTTTATGCAAGTAAACAATACAAATAAGGACCTTTTATGCAAAATTGAAACTACAGGAACTGACTCCAAAGTGTTATTCAAACCACATGGGCCATTTTTGTACATTACTCTAAAGAAAAGTATAAGTAAAATGTATAATAGTATACATGATGATTTGGGGACATAACCCTCTTTGTAGTCAAGAATAGATCTATGTTCAAAAAATATAAGTTTTATTGGGATGTTGCAACTACCACTGGGTTCAAATAAAAATAGAGTTTTTGATAAAATAAAATATTGTTTTTGTTTCACATTGGTAGAAAAGTGAATGCTTAAGTGGTTTTGATGTCAATAAAAGGAGTTCAAGACTTTGTTTACAAAATGAATCAATCATATGTACTTTTAATAGAAAGATGTGAATCAAATCTTTGAAGAATACGATTGTAATTGGATGTGGCTTGAGGAGATTAGTTTTAGGTGATTGTAAAATTTATAATATGATGAAGTTTTCCCTCTGGAGGATAATGATCTTTCTCCGTTTTGGAGTTTTCCACGTATATTATTGTGTTCAAGTTTATATTTTATTGTTTCACCAGACGGGTTGTCAGAAATCTTTGAGACCATTTTTCCAACAAGTGATATCAAAGCACTAGGTTCGGTGAAGGTCCGTTTAAAAATTTCGTCATATGCTCTGTGGTTGCAGCTGTGTCTGAGCTTTCACATCAGAAAATGAATTTCTATTTATTGTATTAGAGGGTATCTCGGTTTTAGGAGTTTGACTTATGCTTTGTGGTTGTAGTTTTGATTGATCTTTCACATCAGAAAATAAATTTCTATTGGTTTTGAGCTACGAATACGATCTCAAACTATTGTATAGATCTGCCATAACCTCCCCCCCCCCCCCCCCCCCTCCATATGGTATCAGAGCCATAAACCCTCTATAACCCACCCTTATTCATACAAAAGTTCAAGTTGTTATGCTTTGTGACTGTCGTTCATAACGAATCCTTCACATCAGAGAACTATTGAACTTTTAGTTTTGAATTATAGAACTGTCCAGTATAGATTATAGTTTAGATTCTGAATTACTTATTAGTTCATACCGAAATAGTTCTGTGTGGACACTTATATGAAGTTCAGATCTGCTATTGTCTAGCCACATATTTCTAGTAAGCCAAAGCTATGAGTTCGGAATTGTTTTCCTCCCCGTCATCCTCCAGTTTCCGCACCTTTTCTGCATCTAAGATAGATCAATTATATGAAATATCTTATGTTTCAGAAGAATCAAAAATACCTCTAACCCAAATGCCAGAAGTAGATCCTTACCGAGTTTTTTCCATAAGAACCAATTCTTTTAGCAGATTAGTCAGAAAACTGGTTGGATCTTCCACCAATCAAGTAGTAAAAGAATTTGTTCAAACCTTGAAGTTTGATTCTTGTCAACTCCCAGCCTCTTCAGCAGAATACATAGTCACTATCTCTCTCCCATCAGGTCTCCCGCGTCACTATATAGCCCAAGGTTACACACATATCCACTTTGGAGCAATTAGACTTTCCCTAACGTTTCATGGAAGAAAATGCCTTCCAGATTTTTCAAGAATAGCTTTAGTGGATACCAGGTTTTTATAGTACTAGCATGTTTGTATTGGTACTATCCAAACGACCTTGAATGTTGGCACGCTTTTTGTCACTTTCTACCCAAACTTAAATATGTCGTTGAATGACCCCTCACTGCTCACAGCCTTAAAAGCCCAGATCCAGATTGGAGGCACCCAACGATTGAATACGTTTCAAGCAACATTTCATTACCAAATGGCATACAGGGTACAGAACCATTTGCTAGATATCATGGTTCTAGGAAGAGACAAGTCAGGAGATGCTTTACTTCTTGAGATAGATTCAAAGGCGATGCCAACATATACGTATGTCCCGAGGTAGTTATCCAGAGAAGAACTGGTAAAACTCTTACCAGAAAGATGGATAACAAATTAGGAACAGATCCATCAAGCACCGGTACAAACCACCATGGATCCTGATTTTTTCAGACATGAAAACGGACAAGTGGAAGTCAAGTTTTCTTCCTCACAAACAGCATAGCCACCGTCTATCTTTCCTACTGTTAACATCGTCTCACCAGCCTTACCTGCATCAAATCACGTATGGTATGATGTATGTAACTGCAACAATTGCCTAAAAGAACACTACAAAGTTTCCATGGATTAATATATCCCTAAAAAGTAAAAACTATCTCAAAGGAAACTAAGGGAAAGATATGAAGAAGGAGATACTTTTGTTGGATTACTTGGAGAACCATCAGGTAAATATGACTATTATGTCATTTATGGAGATTCACCAATCAAACCTTCATCCTCTACCAACCCATGCAAGAAACCTCCACCACCAAATCTCCCTCCATATTACCATAAGGCCTTATCCATTATCCACAAGGAAAGAAAGCTCATCCACCTCCACTTCTAGATGGATGCAATATGGTTTTGCCAGATCCTTCATCTTCTAGACAAGCAGAAGAATACAATGCTAAGTTTCCTCCGTTGAGTTCTTTTGAAGATCCACAACAAAGAACAAAACATGATTAGAAGGTCAAAAACCCAACAACAATAAATTCAGCTGGTGTCACGAATGCAGTCAGCCTTGCAGAAAAGACCTTGAACTGGCAAAGTGAAAATGTTGTTGCCCAAAACAAGGTTCTTACTCAGATGCCGTCCCAACAAACGAAGATGGCAAAAAACCAAAAACTCTTTTCCTCTAAGATGAAGACTTTGGATGCTTTGATAAGTGAGATACGAGTCAAGATCCAAAACCAACATAATGAACTTCTCCAGATTGTTCGAAGTTCATCACCAACAGCCTCTCTTTTGAAGAAAGAAGAAGAGATGAAGTCTTTTAAGATTCAGTTGCTTAACCTTGAGAAGCAACATAGGCAAAAGAGATTGGTGACCCTTGCTGATGATCCTTAGAGGCTACCATCCACACCTTTTATCAGTACAACATTTGACCCACAGCCAATCCCACAACTTTCAGCTCCGATGACCATCATTGGCGTTATGGGCAATAGAACAAACACAAATAAAAACTAAGGCAAAAGGAAAAGCACATGATGTATCATTACCTGACAAGCCGAGTACTTTTTACCGGAAGTCATCTGATGATAAAATTGCATCTTCCTCCAAAGACCCACAGGTTCTTGTAATCAAGAACCCGGTTACGACGTTCCTCAAGAACCTCTCTGAAAATTCTCCACCAAAAAAGTCTCTCCGCAACTAGATGAAGATTTCGATCCCACCAAAGCATTTGAATATTTGTTCATGGCAGAAAATGACTAAGATGAATCCACTGTTCAAAATGTAGTATATAAACGTGAGTCAGGAGAATTAGACATAGAAACGCCACCCAGGAGACAAAACCCACTGAAGACAAATACATAACAACAATTCACGTTTGATGATATTCCTTCATCAAGATGGAGAGAAATAATTGTAGAAATGATAACTTGGATGTCTGTAGAGCTCCAATTATACACCATTGACATGGTCATCAAAAGATTTGCAACAAGACTCCAGGGAAGACTTCAAGATTGGTACCTTAGTCTTTGAGAGTATCCTCAGGTACAAATGCATCAATCTCAATCTCCTGAAGAATTCATGAGCGTCATATACTCTGAATTCATTCGCAACCCAATCGAGCATACAATACACACAAGAGAAGAAATCCTGAAAATGAAGTGTTGTTTTTCCCTGAAAAAGGATCTTGAAAGGCATTACAATAGAATATATGAAAGATTCTATTGTCTTCAAGGAACTGATGATGTTAACTCAAACAAGTATTCTTGAATTCGTTTCCTGAATCACTTGAAAATTAGGCATACAGGTTCC
The DNA here is from genome assembly GCA_020465985.1 of Centrapalus pauciflorus. Lineage (NCBI taxonomy): Eukaryota > Viridiplantae > Streptophyta > Magnoliopsida > Asterales > Asteraceae > Centrapalus > Centrapalus pauciflorus. Next base: position 130,475 of record JAANYP010006423.1, on the reverse strand, counting down.
TTGAATCAAAGAATGCCACAGTCACACAAACCTCTCTTGGTGAGCTGTATCAGCCATTCTCAATGCTCTAACAAAGCTTTGCAACCAGAAGAAATTCTTAGTAGAGTTTGACAAAACTGGAAGAAGACTAGGTAAAGCATGTGATGACAAACACCTGCAGATTAATTGCAAAGACAAGTCATCGTGTGATTGTTCTCACACAAAGAAGAAATCACACTCCAAAAGATTTTTTAAATCTTTTGACACACATAAGAAGCGAAATTTCAAGCCAAAGAAAAAGTGGAAGTTCCTAAGAAGGAAATCCAAACGAGGCCGAAATTCAGATAGATGTTACGTGTGCAACAAAAAAGGTCATTTTGCTAAGAACTGTCCAGATAAGTAAATATCATTGGCACTGTTACAAAATCTAAAAAAAATTGAACCAGTTCACATCTCTGATCTCGAATCAGTCTATTCCATTGACGATGAACCAAATGATAAAGGTTGTGCACATTGCGTTATTCCTACTATTCATCAGAAGAAGACTCGGCTATGGAATCAGAATCATCAGACTATTCTGATGCAGAATTGTTTATGGTAAGTCATGCACCACATGTTTTACCATTGCAAGAGAATCAACATCTTCCCATTGTCAAGATTCATCTTCTAACGCCAGCATATGCAAAGCCATTACCAGTGGTAACACTTTTTGACAGTGGTTCAGCAGTCTCCATTTTAGATCCAAAGATCTTACCTACAAGTTTTTGGAGACCACGTGAGCAAAGCTTTTTAACTGCTAATGGAGAAAAGTTCATGATTGACAAGATCAGTATTCCAATATACATTCGTCTTCTTCCCAAATGTGTAATCAAACACAAGTTTCTAGGTTCAACTTGTGTCTGATTTGCTTTCAAAGCTACCGAATCTGAAAAGGACACCTCAAGGATTATGTTACAAAAGTTTCATGAACCCATGAAGTATGATTCCCAGACTGCATATGATGGTTACTCCTACTCTTAAATCCTTGAAGCAACAAATTGTTTAAGCTTCATGTGCTTCTAAACACACGGAATTCCTTACAAAGCATTCATCACCGTTATGGCTTAACGAGTCATTCTTTGTTTCGTTACCATTTAAACAGAATGAGGACGTTCACCCCACAAAAGCAAGACACCCTGGGATGAATCTAGATCATTACCATCTTGCAATTGAAGAATGCAATCAGCTTGTCCAACAAGGAATAATTGAGCCCACAAACTCCTTGTGAGCGGTGAAGCATTCTATGTAAACAAACGTAGTGAACAAGTCATAGGAAAATTAAGATTGGTTATCAATTACCAACCTCTTAATCATTTCTTAGCAGATGACAAGTTTCCTCTCCCGCAAAAGAAGGCACTGTTCCAGTCATTGGTAAACGCTAAAGTCGTATCTAAGTTCGATCTTAAGTTCGAATTTTGGCAGTTAGGTATTCATCCTGAAGACAGACCAAAGACAGCGTTCTGTATCCCTGATCATCATTACCAGTGAAAATTAATGTCGTTAGGCTTGAAAAATGCACCGTCTGCTTTTCAAAAAGCAATGGTAAAGATTTTTAGCCTATACTTGCAAATGTTCTAGTTTATATAGATGATATATTGTTGTTTTCTAAAGACAACAAATCACATGTGAAGCTGCTATCAAAGTTTCATGCTTAGATAACCAAGTATGGTATTATGTTATCTGTAAAGAAAATGAAAATTGGTGTTACCATCATTGATTTCCTTGGAATGAAAATATCATATGGCAGATATCAACCTCAGCCACATGTTACTCAAGAACTTCATAAATTCCCAGATACACTGTCGAGCCGAAAGGAGATTCAACAATTTCTTAGATTAGTGAATTACATGCCAGAATTTTTACCAAAATTTATAAATCATATCAAGCACTTATTCCCCATGTTGAAAAAGAATCCTTCACAGTGGTCCTCATAGCAAACTCTAGTTGTAAAGGCTATAAAGCAGCTAGCTGACAAGATGCCCCCTCTGAAGATTCCCACTTCGTTAGATCAAAGAATCCTTCAGACAGACGCAAGTGACGAACATTGGGCAGCAGTCTTGATCGTCCTCAATGAGGAAAATGTCAGAGAAATATGTGGATATAAAAGCGGTACGTTCAAAGAGTCAGAAAAGCACTACCACTCTACTTTCAAAGAGAACCTCACAGTCAATAGAGGAATAAAGAATTCCAATTCCACTTGAATGGACACGAATTCCAAGTAGAGATAGGCATGTCGTCATTCCTACTGATGCTTCAATTCAAAAGAAAGATGCTTCCCTAGGCACAACTTTTGAGGTGGGCTAATTGGTTCTCACAATGGAAGTTTACTGTTAAGCACATCAAAGTGACAGATAACGTCCTGACAGACTTCCTATCAAGGCCGCCGAAGGAGCATAAATGCGGCACTGGATCGTATGAAAATGGAAAGATATCCCAAAGTATCATACCAATCTTCAGTATCCAGCCAATGGTGCTCCCATCAAGAAATACCCTTTTTCCCACAGTCCAGTTCATGAAAATGACCAACCTCACAATACCCCCACAAGAAGGAGCTTCATCGTCCGGCTCATCCATAACCCCTCAACCAGAGGTTCCCCATGTACAACACCTCCCTGTAGAATCGTCCCAGAGGTATAATCAGCACACAAATCCAATATCAACACAATATCCAAGACAATAAGAATGAAATCACTCGATTAAACTAGATGAATATTGAGAGAAAAAGTGGCAAAGGCGGCGGCCGTATTTTCCTTCAATTGATAATATGACAAAGTTATGGGAAACCCTAGGATGGTTTCCCTTACATAATTAAATCAACTTTCAGGGAATGACACTTAGCCCCCTCAACTTCTAAAAGCAATAATTAAATTACAACATAATTAAATAACATTACATTGAAATAAAATAAACTAACTATCACAAAATAAAACTCCACATGATCGAAATTTAAAGTCTAACACTCCCAGAACAAGTCACAGAGGTAATAGCAGAGCTTACCTTCTAAGGTAGAGCTTCCATAAATTATAAAACGTTCCTCACTATCTTGCTACGGAATCACGGTTTATTCATGAAAGGACTTAAGTTTCACCTTGATTACTCGCTGTTGAATATCTCCATATTCATGATGTGTTTCGTTTTCCTAAAGAATCCCTCTACTTCAGTTAGTATCTCTTTGAAGCCGATACCATTGGAATCTCGTTTAACACCGCCAAAATATTGTCCTACATTCTTCAATGTCAATTTGATAACGTACCACCTAGACCCAAGAACTTGTTCTTTATGATTCTGTGGTTTCTTCCTCCACATGAATGGGCAAAATGTTATCAATATGCAAAAAGACTTATGTGACAATTATTTTCAGAAAACCTCTTTCATTCTTGCCACCATCTTACACAAACCAGGACCAATCAATTGCCTATCACTTCCCGACAACCTTTGTTCATAACCATCATGACATAAACCCTGCCAATAATGCAAGTCTGGTTTATATGGATATGAAATTCGTCATGGCACGAACAAATGGAGTGGATCCCACATCTATTCCATATCACATAATGATAGAGTTTCATAATTGGTGTGTGCAAGACCTAGTCTCATCAAAATGGATAGAAGCCATAGATGATTGGAAAAGAACGCATCTGGTCTCATTATTCATAGAAAACTCTGACCAAGAAGATTTAACAGATAATCCATTTGAAGCCCTGTTCGAATAAAGATGGACTCAGACTCTCGGTGGAAATGACGTAAGCGCTTACGTCACAAGTTGAATAATTGATCTGCCTTACGTGGCAGTTTTGTATTTATGATGTGTAAAAGATAAGATTTCATCTTATCTTATTCTAGTGACTTGTTTGCTTTTTATTGGTTGTTGTAGATTTCTTTTATCCGTTGTAATTTGTTTTAGATATCATCATTTGTCTATAAAAGGAAGCCTAGGTTTTCATTTGTTTTGTACCTTGTAGGTAGATCAATCTGATCACCACTGCTTGAAGAAATATTAAGTGTGGTTGCTAAATGTCTTATTGTCCTCCCTTTTCCTCTATGTGTCTTTCCAACCAACTTGGTATCTCCAACCACCCTACTGCACCCTCTTGTGTTACTATTAGCCATAACCCCCCCCCCCCCTCCATATAGCCTCAAGATGTTCGATGTAAAGGAATTTGATGGAAGAATACGTAAAGCAGACAAGCTGGAGCAAATTATATAAAGGGTTCCAACTTAGCTAACAATGTCTCCCTTGTCATGGAGAATGGTGATTTTCTTTGATACAAGATACTATGTTGTGTCGATGTTATCTTGAAAATTGATGAGCTTTTTTAGTGGATCCACAGGTTTACACATGGGCATTTGAAACACTCATGGCAATTTCAACCGTTCAAACTTCAATAAATTTTTTACAGATCATGACTAAATTTCTAGGGATTTACCCGTCCAATTTACAAAGTCAGAAATAACAAAAATAAAGAAGATTCTGAAACTCAAGTCCAAAATCTATCAAGCTCTAGATCCAATGCTACATGTGGTCCACCTTATTAATTCCACGTGAAAGTATTGGTCCAACAACTGGGGTACGTTGTCTCCTATCAAGTAGTAGATTTAAAATCATAAACAAGGATATATAACATGACCAATACAAGTATCAGACATAAATACATCATGTGTAACATTCGACCTTCCCATCAGTGCATTCGCAAATCGAATAAACACAAGTGTCGTCGCATCTGGCCTTCCATCCAATACAAACATAATTAATCAAGTAACACATATAGCATTTGACCTTCCCAGTGATGCATACACAAATAATATATGCAGCCACACAAGCAATCATCAATATTATACACAATATGCATAGTGGGAAGATGGTTCTGATATAACAGCTCATGGTAATGTAATGAATGACAAGAATAAAAGTTAAGCAAGGTAGTGTTAACAATAGCATGGTAACGAATCCACATCATGGCAGTAGGATGAATCAGATAGCAAGTGTAATCATCTCACATATACATGTTTGAGAAATTAAATCAATTACACAAAATTTGCAATCTACAACTCGTCAAAAGACTAAGCTGATATCAGATATGACCACCGATGAAAACCACATATGTAATTAAGCTACTAGAATCATGTTATCAAAGTATCTTGTTTATTCATTACTATTCTTAATCATTTGAATGAATAAATCCTTTGGTCATTCGATTATTCAAAGTTTGGGAACTAAATCGGAAAAAATTCAAATTACTTGTCAAAATTGAAAGGGGCTAAAGCCGTATAATAGTTGTGTACTTTTTAAGGTGTACCGATATGATACATGTACTTTTCTAATTATCCATACAGTACTACACTTTAAATCATTCCAATATAATACTTATAATTTTTTATGACCGGTTAGTTTGTTATAAAAGCTTACATTTCATATTAATATCTGATTTGCAATTCTAAATTTTTATTATATTTCTGAAATAACATTTTACTAATGAGGTATCTTTTTTTATAAACTGATTATGTATTATTTTTATCATTCTTATTATTATGTTCATGTTCTTTGTCGAATTCATCGAAGCTTTCATGCTTTCGGCCACCGACTCCCACCGCTATCGTCGACTTCATCGGAGCTTTAAATCATGAAGGGACCTTGATTGAAGTCCATAAAACATTTATTTTCTTTAATAATAATAATAAATCCAAATCAACATTATTTAATAAAGTGAAATGTCACGTTTTATTTAATTTTTTACCGGTATAGGGTTACAGGTCAACAAAAGTACCATATAAATAGTAAAAAGACAGTACATGTACCATATGAATAATTAAAAAAGTACACGTATCATATGAATATACTTTAAAAAGTAGACAACTATCGTATGAATTTAACCCATGAAAACCTCATGCACTTAAACCAATTACTAAAATTTTGCCAACCCAATTAATTGATAAGTAAATCCAAATCTCGATCATTAAAGCTATTTGTTTTAGTTAGATTATTAAGTTAATTTGATGACTCAAATAATCTAACCAATTTAATGCCCCACGATCTATTGTGTTAATACCAATAATTATTGATATTGGACCACTTTAATTAAAGTTTCTAGGCTATTTACTATAACCGCAATTATATTTACTTTAATGACCGACCTCGTTAATCCCTTTTATAATGTGAGATGGGAGGTGATTTGTACACGATATATGTTTTTCATACATAACTTTAACTAAAATGACTATTTTATCCCTAATAATATTTTTATCATGTTTGTCTTGTACCTCTAAAAGTAATGGTGAATTTGTCATTATAAATAAAATTTGTATGTATTACAAAAATGTGTTATGTACAAATCACCTCCCATCTCAAATTAGTCACTCAACTTAATCATTATCTACAATTTACCAAAGGGGTAAAGTCATACAATAGTAACCTACTTTTGAAAATTTATCAATATGATACGTCTACTTTTATAATTGTCGATATGGTACCTGTACTTCAATTTTTCATACCGATATGACCATATTTGTAATAGACCCCTGTTTTTCATACCATTAGAACCCTGTTTCGTATGTAAAAATCGGACTCTATTATGTAGAATGACCATATCTATATATATTACAAAGAAGAACACAATTTTGCCACATGACGTTACCACATTTTATCAAAAAAGATAAATACAATACTATTATTTTAATATTTAATAAACTAAAAGGTAAATACAAATAATTTATCTAATATCTAATAAACATAAATAAAAAATACAACTTTATTATTTTTAATATTAAATAAAATAAAACATAAATACAATTAATTGTTTCTAATATTTTATAAATTTCACCAAAAAACTATATACAACATTATAATTTTTAATATAAACTACAAATAAAAGATAAATACAATTAGTTTTTTCCGTCCAAATTATATCTTATATATAATTATGTATGTATATCTAATTCAAAAAATATATTATTTGCCTATGAACTTATTAATATATATTGAGAATAAATACAAATCATATAAACAATATTAAATATTTAAAAGTGAACGTAATAAAATATTAATAAATATATATTTCATTATATTTTAGTTATTATAAAAACATATAAACATTGTGTTTTACGTAAAATTAAAATTTTATATTATATCGATTAACTATATATAAATTTAGAAAAAAAAATTAAAAATGTATAAAAAAGAGTAACTATTGTAATATTGTTCATGATAATAAACAAATAGATAAATAATATATATGACAAATAACTATATTTTGTTGTTTGTTTTTTATAATAATTGACATTTATATGATTTAATTTAATTGACATACATTTTATCTAATAATTTGTTTATTAAAATTTATTATTCACGTAATGAGTTCATAAACTAGTTAAATGATTACATAAAAGTCTAGACTAATTGTTAAACCAAAAGCAAATAAATTTCCAAGCCCAAAAGAAACAACAATAAACTAACCCTGTGGGGAAAAAGTGAATTAATTAGCCCAAGAAGAGCATTACTGAAATTGGGGTCAGCCCATCTAACCCCTAAACCCAATGAACTCCAAAAATCCTTCGAAATTAACCCATTAATTCTAAATCCCAAAATTAAACATCAAGCATCATTCCAATCATGTTTCTAAACACATTTTTATAATGTTTACATAAAATTTCGGATTAAAATCCAAAACCCACAAAAATTCTATCTTTATGCATATGTAACATAAATAATCTATCAAAGATGATAATTAGACTGACCAATATTTGTTTGATTTCATAATGTAAACCCATTATGCATATTCAAATTTTGTGTTCATAACCCGTAAGAAATTAGTGACGATAATTCAATGTTTGAATGACTACCTTAAAAAGATGATAATGTTGATGTTGCAATGAAGAAGATGATTGAAATCCTCATAACCTAGCCTCCAAATGCTGCCTATCAAATCCTTCATTTCACATTTTCTCTCAAGTGTGTGTGTTTTTAAATATCGAAGGAAAAAAGTTTGATGAAATGATGATTAATTACGAAGTACACGAAACTCTTTTAGAGTAAAAGACGTGAACAAGTGTGTACGTATGTCTTAAATATTGAAGCGAAAAACGAAAAGTGTATATGCGTGTAATTAGTTTAATAGGTTTTTACTGTTTGGATTCATGATTTACATTCCTACCCTGTGTACGGGTGGACTTGGAGTAAAAAAAATAAACAAATTTGTGTTCATTATAAACTAATGAAAATTACTGGAATAGAAGGTAAATTGTGCTGAAATAATAGTTTTTTCATCCAGTCAGCTGAACTTTTGAATGTGTCATTTGACCAAACAGCCTGTCGTGACACTTTTTAAATAATTTCAGTTACCTAATCTAGTAACATGTTACATTGAGTGGTGTGTTTTAATAATATAATCTCCTAATTAAAAAATAATTTAATGTGTTACCCAAATTTAAAAACAAAATTTATTATGAAAAACCAACATGTTTTCACGTTTTTTATGTTTTCGTCCCTCCATGTTATTTTTAACCATAAAAGTCCTCAAGTTAATTTTTTTTTTTCGGTTTAGTTAGTGGAATTTGCGTATTAGCACCTGGTTTTTCAGTTTTTAAAAACCGGTTTACTTATTATAATTGGGTTTGGTATAGAGAAAAGGAATTGGAATTGGAATTGGGGTAGAAATGGAATTGGAGAGAAATCAAAATGAGTGGAGATTTGAAATTGTGTATCTTGTTTGGTATCAACAGAGAAATAAAGAAGACAAATGGTGGCTCAGGCACAAAGCAGTCAATTCTCACCATTTCTCCACCAAATGGAGAGAATTGCATTTATTTAGCCTTCAAGCAATTCCCAGAGAATTCAATTTTCCGTCCAAAAATTTAGAGCATTTCTTCCAAACAAGAGAATGCTCAACTCTCCCCCCTCAAATCTCTCTACCAAACAGCCCCTAATAGTCAAATTTCACAAAACTAAAAGAAAATATTTAACTTCAGGATTTTTCTAAAAAAAAGAGAGACAAAAACGCAAAAACCGAGAAAACTCGTTGGTTTTTTTATAATAAACCCTAAAACTTGTAATCGTATATATATTTTTCATAATTAACCTTAATATTTTATTTTTTTTTGGGTTTGAGAAATAATTCTAAAAAGATAAGAGTAATCTAAGGGGGTGTTTGATAGCACTTATCAAGCTCTGATAAGAGGTATCATCTTATTCGGTAAAAGGAAAATACTGATAAGTGTGTTTGATATGCATAAGACATAAGAGTCAAAATTCCTTTATCATGTCTTATCTGGATCAGATTTTGATACGTTTCTTATCACCACTTATCACATTAAAAAAAATACACGCATCTCATCACATTAATGATATTTGTTTGGTTTTGAGCATGAATATGTAAAATTAAGAAAAATATGAGAATCCGATAATTTATAAAACAAACATACTTATTGAATTCTCTTATTAAACCTCAGTATTTTATCAGGACCAGCTCTCATCAATCAGAAGTGGAATCAGACATCAGACAATTTACCTCTTATGCAATCAAACAGCACCCAAGTCAATAAGACAAGACGCGTACCACATGTCTGAATTATAAGTGTTTTCTCCAAATAAGGGATCATCGGTGGTTTATATATATATATATATATATATATATATATATATATATATATATATATATATATATATATATATATATATATATATATATATATATATATATATATATATATATATATATATATATATATATATATATATATATATATATATATATATATATATATATATATATATATGGTTCGAGAGAGTACCACCCATTATACAGCGCACCAGAAGGTACCACCTTTAAAAAAACTTTTTTTAAAACTTTTTTTCATAAACATGTTTTAATTAACATTATGAAGATCATATGTAAATTTCACATACATTCACATTTCCTAGCTTCTTAAAAATGATGTGAACACACACTTACATAATTTTGAAGACATGCGAACGTGCATTTATGTGATGCGTGTTTTCATGCACTTAGAGTGTTCGGATTTCCGTGAAATTCATATATGATCTGTGTAATGTTAATTAAAACATGTTTATGAAAAAATTAAAAAAAAATTATATATATAGAGAGTATAGAGAGTATCACTTATAATGCAGTGAATCAGAATGTATCACTCTTAAAAGTAATTTTTTGAAATTTTTTTCATAAACATGTTTTAATTAACATTACACAGATGATATATAAAATTCACGCACATTCACACATTTTAAGTGCATGAAATCATGCATCACAGAAATGCAAGTTCACACATATGTAAAATTATGTAAGTGTACATTCTTGTGCGCTGCATAATGAGTGATACTCTCTTGAACTATATATATATATATATATATATATATATATATATATATATATAGAGAGAGAGAGAGAGAGAGAGAGAGAGAGAGGTGGGTTCAATGGAGAACCTCCATGCATCGAAGAACCTTGAAGAACCTCTATGCACCACCACAAATGCATCACAATTCCCCCGTAATGCATCATTATTTCCACGTGATGCATCAAATTCCAGCGTGATGTATCGATTTCTACGTGATGCATTTCAATTTTCTAGTGATGCATTGTGGTTCTCCAAGGTTTTTCGATGCATAAGGTTCTCCATTGAACTCACTCCTATATATATATATATATATATATATATATATATATATATATATATATATATATATATATATATATATATATATATATATATAATATGGTTCGTGTGAGTACCTAAAAAATGCAGAGTACCGTGAGTACCTGTGAACACACGGGTTTCTGATGTGAACTTGCTCCGAAAAAAAGTTTTTTTTTTGAATTTTTTTTCATATTCATTTAGATACAAAAAATATAAGACTATATGTAAAAAATTATATACATTTACACTTTCTATCGTCTTAAAAGTCATGTGAACGTGAAAAAATTCATGTGAACATGCTTAGTTGTGAACACACGTTCACAACAGTACACTTCATGTGAACACACACGTTTCACATAGTTCTAGTGTGTGTTTAGGTGTGATTTTTTGCAAGTAGTCTTGTATTATTAATTTAAACATGATTATGAAAAAAAATTTCAAAAAAAATGATTTTAAGCGAGGTACCTCCGGTACTCCGCAAAACTAGTGGTACTCATTTGAACCCAAATCTATATATATATATATATATATATATATATATATATATATATTCCTTAACTTTATTTATATATTTGTTTTGAAGTCATTTGACAAATTATTCCAGATTTTCTAAATTTCCTGAAATTCCGTTAACCGATTTAAAATTTACAAAGTATATACAGGTTTACAAAACCTATAATGAGTTTAACCAGTTTAAAAAAGCTAAGCGAACTGATTACTTAACTAGTTTTTTATTCAACTGGTTCGAATGAAGGTTCACGTTGTCTTTTAGAACCATGATGCTTACCAAAATTGACTATCGAGAAAAAAAAAACGTTCAAATGTCAACAAATACTAACAAGTAAGAGTAACGATATTTTTATGACGTATGTTTAAGAAAAATGTATTATTTCGGAATAGAAATAGATTATCAACCTGAAGACCGAATTTTTCTTTTTTACAAATGAATGATTATATTATCCATAAATAAATCTGAAAAATTGTAATTATACATAAATTTATCAAGATTTGATATTTATTATAATTGCCAAAAATCCCAATATGATATGTTCACATAAAACTGATGATAATAGAATATTGAAAAAAAAAAAAATAGAAATTTTAAAGGCCGAGATGATGAATTTTGGGTCTGGCCCATTTAGGAAGTGATAAAGAATACGATTTGATTAATTTAATTTTCAATTAGGGGTGTTTTCATTTCGATTTAACCCCCTAAGAGTGATTATTAACTAAAAATTAAATTTCATTCCCTTGGCAAAAAATAATTTTTAAATATTCCAAAAAATCCAATTGACCATTAAAAATTCAAACGACACTAGGAATGATTTCTGAAGAAGGAGATACATTACAGTGATGCATAGTGTAAAAATCAAATGTCACACCATTGTCATCGTTTCAGTATTCTGTTGGTATGCACCATCGTCATTTCTAATGCATCGTCGTCGTTTTGGCATGCTGGAGGTATGCACCATCATCGATTTTATGATGGTTTCTGATGTATTGTCGTTTTGAATATTATAATGATGATTTTTGTTACGACGAAGATGATGATGCATCGTCGTTTAATGTTAGTGTTGTTTCAGATACTTATAGATTGATTTCTTATTAAATATTATTGTGTTGTTTGGATTTCTAATACATTGTTGTTTTGAAAGATGAAGAAGATGATTTCTGATACATCATTATTTTGGGAGATGAAGATGATGATAATTTTTGTTAAGAAAAAGATTTCTAAAGACAGAGATTTTGATTTTCGTCACGATAAAAATGATGACTTCTGATGCATTGTTATTTTGATGACGAAGATGATGAATTCTGATGCATCGTTGTTTTGAAGATGAAGATGAAGATTTTTTGGAAGATGAAATTTCATTTTGAAATTATTAAATTTGGATTATGTATGAATTATGGATCTTTTAAATTTGAATATAAAAAATAATGAAATTTTAAATTTTGGAAAAAAGATATTATATACCCAAAATATCCATATGCGTTTACTTTTAAGTGCATTGTGATGCATTAATCTAAGGGCACAGACGCATGCATCTAATCTAAGGGATACGATTGGTTTTCCAAGGTTTTCCGATACATACAGGTTTCCCATTAAAATCACCCCTATACATACATACGTACGTACGTACGTACATACATACATACATACATACATACATACACACACAAGTACATACATACATGCATGCATACATACATACATACATACATATATAGGGATAAGATCCGTTGTGAACAAGTTATTCGTTGTGAACATTGTGAACAAATAAAAAGATACATATAATCATTCATATATATAAACAAGTGTTTGTAACATTATTCATATGATTCAAAAGGTTCATAGAAGTGTTTACAACAAGATTCAGAACATTCAAAAGGTTCATAATAGTTTTTACAACAAGATGCATAAGATTCAACAAAATTCATAAGATTCAACAAATTCATCGAATTCAATAAAATCCATAGGATCCAATAACATTCATAGGTTAATAGAAGGGTTCGGTAGTATTTTCAACAAAATTCATAAGATTCAAAGCTATTTTATGGTCGTTCACAATGTTCACAACGAATAAAGTGTTCACAAAAGATCTTTAGTCTATATATATATATATATATATATATATATATATATATATATATATATATATATATATATATATATATATATAGACACACACACACACAAAGTAACCAAACGGGATCATAATGCAATAGGCATTATTTCCATTCATAACCTCCTTTAGAATTAGATAGAGAATGGATATTGGATCCAACAAGATAATTAGAAAAAACATTTATGTTTAGTTCGTGAAATGAAATTTGAAGCAATTAGAATGTCGTTTTAACGTATTTGAGGTTCTGGATTATATATTTAAGGAATTGAATTTTGTTTTTATCCCATTAAAATCTTTAATCATATATCCCTTGTTTTAAGAATTCTATTTTTTTTTACATCTTTTTTTATTTGACTAACAAACTTTTCTGTTTCATTTGATGTTTTGTCCAAAATATTAATTCAACAATGCAACATTATAAAGTTAAGATGTATTCCCATTCATAACCTCCTTTAGAATTAGATAGAGAATGGATATTGGATCCAACAAGATAATTAGAAAAAACATTTATGATTAGCTCGTGAAATGAAATTTGAAGCAATTAGAATGTCGTTTTAACGTATTTGAGGTTCTGGATTATATATTTAAGGAGTTGAATTTTGTTTTTATCCCATTAAAATCTTTAATCAGATATCCCTTGTTTTAAGAATTCTATTTTTTTTACATCTTTTTTTATTTGACTAACAAACTTTTCTGTTTCATTTGATGTTTTGTCCAAAATATTAATTCAACAATGCAACATTATAAAGTTAAGATGTATTAACAACATCATTATTAACGTTTTAGAAAAATAATTTTTAATATATAAAAATTTATACCTTTAAAACATGTTTTTACAAGTTTTGACATTTTTTAAGAACTTTTAAAAGCTTGTGTTATTAAACTTGATTTTGCTTTTGTTTCGATGCGGTTGATTTGTGTTCTTTATGATCATCGATGTGTGTTAGTAAAGTCGCTTGGTGTCTGGTGATTGTCTGATGATGAACGAAAATCAAAAAAGAAAAGCATAAAACAGAGTTTTTAAAGTTTATTTTTAAATTTGAAAATTCTCATTTCATATAAATTTTGAAAAGAAAATTTATTTGAATGATTTTTGAAAACTTATTGGTTTCAGAAAATAACTGAACCAAACACTAAACACGCTTACGTTTTTAGTTCATGTTTTAAGAAATATAATGGCTATAAATTGGAAATTCTTAAAATAACTTTTAAAAATGTATCCAATCATATTTTTAATTATATAGTTTTAAACAATGACTTCTAAAATATAATTAATAATTAATGATAATTGTTAATTAGAAGTAATCATCACAAAATTTTAATTATTGTATTTTAGGTTTAATTTCGCCAAAAGATAACCAATTATCATTTTTTTTATTTGGCTAGCGTACAAATTTTTTTCAATTTAAGATAACAAATTCTCCAAATCAAGTTAACTAAGGTAAACATATCAAATTGAATGGTAAAAATTGTTAGACGTAACAGATTCTTTGTCTGATCGGCATTTTTTTTTACGAAAATGACAATTTAGTTGTGCACTATTTTATGCGGTCTAAAATTCATTTCTGAATAATTAAATAGTTTCAAAAGAAAAAACTACCGACTGAAAAAAAAAATACTTTTACGTAGTAATTTTACCTTTTAATCTGACAAAATTATCTTGTGATTGACTTGATTTAATATTTATATTACTTTAAATAAAAGAAATTTAGTATGCTAAATTCAAGCATATAAAAATGAAGGCAAATTTAGGTAAAAACATTAAACCAAAAGGCAAAACACATGGGAATTCAACCAAACCTACTCATGATATAATTTCCCTCTTTTTACTCTACACAAAATACTCATTCATCCACATCATCTCTTTCCATCAGACAATCTTTATCAAAAAAGCGATTGCACACCAAATTCTTATCACAACTAGCTAACTTCCATTAACAAAAATTAATCCACAACCACCAACTGACTTTCTACTTGATCATTCTCAATCTGAGATTCAAAAAAAAGTATTGTAACAGAAGAAATTGAACCAAAATTAAGAAGAAGAATCAGCAAATTCATCTCCATTAACGATTTAAATTTATGTACTAAATCAAACAACAGTGAAGAAAAACGAAAAAAACACTAATCAAACGATCTCATGCTCGTTTATTCATGAGAATCGATGAATCAGTATGTACAGACCACAAAAAAAACCGATCTGTTGTATATATATATATATATAATTAAGACTTAACGAGATTAAGATCTGGCTAATCCTGAAGATTAAAAAAAAGTGAATAATCAAGTAAACCTAACAGAGAACTTCATCGGAGAGGAGGATCTGAAGGTCATCGTAAGACGCATCATCGCCTAGTCTCAACGTTTCAAGTACTCGTTCGAAGAGAAGAACATGACAGGGGATACGAAGAACGCCTTTCTGTTCGTAACCGTATTCCTGAGCGGATTTGTTGAGAAGATAAATGAAAATCGGATGATTAAGTAAATCGGCACTAACAACGAATCGTTCCATCTCGTCACCGACGTAGACCGGTAAATGACCTTCTGGAACTCCACCGGAACGGCGAGGTTTAGGTGAACGGAATGAGTGTGACCGGCGGGAGAAACTAGAGTCAGATCGGAGAAGAGAGTAGTCGGCGACGCGAGAGAGGCGGCGGATGAGCTTCTTCATTGTGAAGGTTTTTTGTTTTGTTGTCAGTTGTGGAATGAGCAGAATTTGGAGAGTATATAAAGGGGAGAGCGTACAGGTAGGCGTACTTGGAAGGTACAATTAAATTATCAACATTTATTTTTATTTTTAATTTAAATAAAATAAGTAATTTTAAATAATAATTAATAAATATTAAAAATATGGGTCTTGTGACTGATTACCTAATGTACCTTTTTTTTTTAATTTTTAATATAAAATTTATGATAAATATATAACCATATATATAAGATTATAAGCTACCCTTAATTGACATAGGCACTGTTTCCAATTAAATCTTTGCCTCTTCATTTTCTATATGGGCATGTTACTATATTTAGTAATTAAATTATATTCATACAAATATTTTATCAAAATTTATGAATATATAATATTGTTATCATCCAAAAAAAAATCCGAGCTTATAGATTTTTTTGGTTTAACCATTTAATTATTTTCTAAACCGATCAAATCACTACACTTTTTATATTCTATTAGTTTAATCAATATACTTTCAAATTTATTGGTTTAGTCATTCATTTTTGACCGGTAATCTGTTTGACCGGTTAATTGTTGTTATAAATTAGAATTATTATAAAAAAATCATTCGAACTTTCATAATTCTTTTTCTTTAACCACTCTGTTAGTTTTTCGTGATCCAATCTCTGATTTAATTGATGTTCAGATTTTTGTTATATTTATTATTATATTGCTCATAACATCAAATGACAAAAATAAACATTAATTTCAAGAAAACTGTTCCTCTCTTTTTCCGTCATGATATTGCTTTTATCACCAACGATGTTTCATTGATCTCTTATGCTTCTTCATTATCTTCCTCTTCTACTTCATTTGTTCTTCATTATCATTGTGTTATCAAGTTTGTTGACAATTATGTTAACTGCTTATAGTTTCAAATAGATTCCTATCAAGTAATGTTTAACTTTTTATTTGTTTATTAAATTTTTGTAACACCCTCCAAACCCAAATAAAAGTCACGTCGTTTACAATACACAGGTGGCATTAACGCATATAATATCCATTACACATGTCAAAGGTTTACACAAACGCTGATAATTTAAAACATTTTACATAACATAAACAACACTGTTCAACAGTTAATCCAACATACATAATCCCAAAGACCCAGATTCAAGTATCCACATACAGACCGGTATAGATACCCAAACGTTTCCCAACATATACATAAATGTACAATCAGCAAAACGCAGAACCCTCAGCGACAATCCCAAAGCTCCTACTTCCGCTCAGGAGCTGGCGTCCTATCTTCTGTCCCCTTGATAAACACATCAGACTCGAATAGGTAAGCTTTAGAGCTCGTGAGTCACAAGGGTTAAACATTGCACTTAAACACATAATCACATAGCACATGTACACATGGCAACTCTATATCTCTACACTACCTGGCATAACCCATGCCACCCCAGCCTTTGCCCAAGGCACTTGAGATCTAACACACAATGAGATACTCATCTTAAGTGGGGAAACCCCTCCCCCCTGCAGCCAAGCAACGCCCGTGGAGGCTAGCAGTAATAATAGGCTCAGGAGCGACCTGACATAGAATTAACCACACACACACACACACACACATATATATAGGAACTGACTTACACAGCTCCTGCGATAACTCATCGCGATCACAACATAATGGATCTCGTACACGGTACTATATATTCACATATAAAGAAAGGTAAGCTCATACCTGAAGGCAGCTCGCAGTGCCCATAACATAATCATAATAGTATATGCACATATATTGACTCGATAAAAGTCGGCCCTATGAAAAGAACTCGCGTACTCACCTCGATTACCCCGTACACTATCTCTAGCCCGCTGACCCGAATTTGACTCGCACTGATCTCTATTAGTCCCTGAACACAGCATTAACCTTCCCATATTAATCTCAATTCAACAGATACATAGTCACTAAAATAGCTGATTGACCCCAAAAAGCAACCTTAAATAGGCTCCAAGGCCTAAAACCCAATCTGGCCCAACCCGATCGGATCGCGGCCGCGCTCGAATCGCAGACCGCACTTAAAAGCCTATCTCGTGCCCGCCCTCGCGCCCCTGATCGCGGCCGCGCTCAGCCCATCACGACCGCGACGTGTTGTAGGTCATCCTGTTCTCTCTGTTCTGCCCAGAAGGTGATGATTCACCTTCCCAAACTCGATTTTAGCGGCCAAACCTCACAATATTCCCATAGAAACACTTTTATTATGCTTACTAAACAATTCTCAACATATTACAACGATTGATACACGAAATCAGATTCAAATCAAGATTTCTCACCTTGGTTTAATGTAGAACACAACAAAGAAGCTTAAATCTGATTTTTAGCCACTAAATCACTGATTATGGCCTCAATTTTGCTATTGTTTCTGGACTCCAGATTACACACAACACACACATACACTTTTATGAGTTTAGGCAAAGTGAAAGAAGCAACAAAGCACGTACTAATAAAATACGTATCCGTTTATATTGCGGGTTCGACATCGATACCCGACCCCGTTATCAAAAATACACTATCTATATAAATAAATCCCATTTAATCTCGTGAATTTATAATTATAATTATTTTACTAAAATTATATTATGGAATCCACGTAATACCCATCCCGACACGTATAATCCACTATACGGAGCATAATTGGGCCAACGCAATACTCAATAAAATAATCAGTCAATGGGGTAATTACACGTATCTGCTCGGGAGTCGGGGTGTTACAATTTTCACCTGTTGAAATCCATTTGATTTAATTTTGATATACTTTTCTTGTTCTTTGTTAGGGTTTGAGTGTTTTAAAGGATCGTAAATAAACAAATTTATAAATTAAATAGTAATCACTAACGATAGTAATAATATAATTAAATAAATTTTTAAAAAATAAATAATAATAGAAAATTAAAAACCAAAATTTTATTATAAAATTTTAATAACCAATTTTGAAACTTAAATTGGGTTTATTTTTGGTGAATCTTGAAAAAACTTAAAAATAAAAATGAATTGATTCTAAATTGATATATTACTGTTATTGATAAAAAAATATAAAGATATGTTTGATTTTATTGAATTATCGGTTCTCGGAGTTTTAAATTTAGTTTAAGAGGATGGTTGTCAAACCAAAAAAATTTTGAAAGTTCGAATAGTTTTTCAATGATAAAAACGTCACATAATTGCCACGTCACCAAATCACCTGTGATAACAGGTCAATTGGTCAAAACAATAAAAAATGAAAAAGTTAGTGATTTTATCGGTTGGAAAAAAAAATTGAGTGGTTAAACCGAAAAATCATAAAAGTTCAGATAATTTTTTCGATAATATATAATAAGGATCATATAGGTATCAAATATGTACATTAATACTATCAGACGTCTTTTGGTTTTAATGATTTAAACAATTCATTAGGGGCGTTTGGTTTGCAGATTTATTGGGATTCACTAGGATTTGCATTTAAAATCATGTGTTTGGTTCACAGATTTCAGTAAGGATTTAAAATCTCGGGATTTCTTAAATCTCTTTCTTATTTGTTATTTAAAACTCCAACCTTCCCCCTAAGATCTTAAATCTCAGTTACCTTGCATTCTTCAGATTATCAATTTTTTTCGTAAGATAATGTAGATTCATTGACAAAATTATGATAAATGCAAATGCTGCATAATGCAAATTATTTGACAAAATGCAAATCACAGAGAAAAAATCTGCGAACCAAACGCCCTTCATTGTCATGTTTGGATAAAAAAAACTAAAAAAATAAAGATTTAACTCATTTAGGATTTCATATTCTCCACTTCTCCACCCTTTTATAATTTATCCATCCCCCAAAATATTTCAGAATCCTATCATTTTAGAATCCATCATTTTAAATCAATGTAATCCAAACGACATCTAAGAATACATGAGCCTAATGTTCCTTTTTTCTAAGCTAAAAATAAGAAATCATACATACATACATACATACATACATACACACACACACACATATATACATATATATATATATATATATATATATATATATATATATATACACACACACACACACACACTAATATATATATATATATATATATATATATATATATATATATATATATATATATATATATATATCTTTTTGTGTGGTTCCTATGATAAATTAAATATTCGTGAGAAATTAAAGAAGCAATTATAACCACAAATTTTGAGCCCCATTTGTTTTTATAATATTTTATAATGTGTCCCTTTAATACAATATTTTTGTTGAATCATGAGATAACAAAGTGATTCAACAAATTTATTCTTTAATACAACATTTCTCATAAATATTTAATTTCTAATTTGATATCACACACACATATATTGTGTATGAGAGAGAGAGAGAGAGAGAGAGAGAGAGAGAGAGAGAGAGAGAGAGAGAGAGAGTATTGTTATTGGACTACACTTACATAAATATATTTAAAAAAAATATCTTATATTGACCGATATCTCAAGGTATTTATATTATTTGCATGATATCTAATCGATCCTAAGTATCTATTTTTATTTATGATTCAATAAGTATTGTAAGATTCGATAAATATTGAATCATAAAAGAAATGACAAATGTCTTTCAAAACAAATAGTAAATGATTCAACTTTTTTTATTCAACATTCTTTCTATCCATATATGATTTCTCATAATATAGAGATTTAATATTGAAATTCTTTGTAAGTTTGATCTCTCATTGTTATCTTTTATCATTGTAGTTCTTATGTTATGATTTATTATTAAAACTGTGTAATTCGTTACTAAAATGACATCACATTTTAGTTTAAAGTTCTTATCTTTAAAATTTAGTTCTTATGTAACATGATGTTCATATTACAAAGAATGACATCACCTTTTAGTTTAAAGTTTATATTGAAAAAAATCATTATTTTTTTTAGTTTTTTTTATCACTTTAGTCAATGGTATAATTTTTTTCATACTGAATATATTATAGAATTCACATGTTTAAGCAATCAGTTATATAGGGTTTTTTTTTAAAATCATTTTAATATTTTGATTTTTCTAATGGAAAAAATATTTTAAGGGCCAAACTAATAATATACTGAAAACATGATGTTTTTTAACATAAAACATAATAAAAGGTGTCATCATTTTTTTAGCCTGAACAACAAGTCACCGATAACAAATTCACATTTCATGAACAAAAAAACTAACATAATGACTAAAATGATAAAAAAAAATAACATTGAGAGATCAAAGTGTGAAAACGTGATGATTTTATTAATATTAACTTAATATATATATGTGTTTGTGCACACACGTGTATCTATATATTATAATAAAAAGAGAATACAAATTGTCACATGACATCACCACATTGAATCTAAAAAGATAAGAACATCTTATTATTTTTAAAATAAAATAAAAATAAAGATAAATACAATTCAATTTATTTTTTTAGAGTAAATTACAGAAATGGTACCTGTGGAATAAATCAATAAATTTTTCGTTGAATACAGTCATTCTTAAGGTTGTGAATGGACCGAGAATTCAGTGAACGGTTTGATAACATGAACAATATTTTTGTTCATTTATTTAACGCATATGAACAGATGTCTTGTTCGTGTGTTTTAAGTTTGTGATTGTTTGATGATGCGTTCTTTTATGTTTTGACTAATAAAACACATGTTTTGAGACATAGATTGAAATGATAGATTTATATAAACTAGTTAATATGTATTTAATATAATGTTTAAACTTATAATATATTCTTGGTCTTATAAACATCAAATAATTTGTGTTTGTTTACTATTAAACCAATGAACATTAACCTAATTTATAACAAAGTAACATGAATGAGAAAATCTTTTGTGTTTGTGTGTTTGTTAAGATAAACTTAAATAAATAAAAATGAACAAGAAAATCTGTTTGTTTAGTCTTCGTGTTCGTTTGTTTGTTTGGTTAGACTTAAATGAACAAATATGAAATGTTTATTCGTTTTGTTTATAACGCTAGTCATGCTGCATTTAATATATTTATTTGAATAGCCAAATATGATTTTATCGATTTGTAATACCCTCATATTCTTTTATGAATACAGTTGTGTTACATGATATTCATGGAACTAAACTGTAAACTTGAGGAGTAGTATATGTTTTAAATCAATAACCACTCAAATGGTTTTCTTTATGGCAGGTAATCCCAAGGAGTTGAAACTTGTGGAATTCGAATGCAAGACCTTCTTTGTAGGATCCAAAGACTTAATCACTAACACACACATATAGGGTTATTCAAATCGTTTTTACATGTAACGATGTTGACCGGTAAAAAAAGTTTATCAGATTCTTTTGTGCTAATATAAACAAAAGTACATGTCCATACATTTTTCTCTCTCACACATAATGATTCTAGAACTTTTCCTAAGAATTTTGTGTTGAAAAAGCTAGCAATTGGTTGATTCTTTTAACAAGTTCGAATGTTGGTAGCTTAATTTGAAGGAAGGCTTTGTTGGCTCTTTACATTCAAGGAATAACCCTAAAACAGATTGGAGCATTACTTTAAGGCATACTAAACTATCTGTGTAGTGTTGAACTGTTTATTTTCTTGACTGTCGATACATGGATCCTGATTTCGTATGAGGAGTAAACAAATTACATAGGTTAGCTTATGTTGCACATAAATTTTTCTCTAGACCCCAACTAATATGACAATGTGGCTTGAAAATCACTACCATCATTATCCATTCAAATTTCAAACATTAACAATATAACTCTATTTTATCACAATTAAATGTAAGTGAGCATATGCTTAGTGATTAAACTATTAATTTTATCTCTATTAACATATATTTTATTTCAAATTATATCATTATTTAACATAATTCTTGCTATTTTGAATTTATACCAAGACAGACTATTACAATCTTAAGGGGGGTCGTTTGGTTTGCGGATTTCCTAGTATTCACTGGGATTTGCATTTAAAATCATGTGCTTGTTCGTAGATTTCAATAGACTTAAAATCTCATATTTCTTAAATCAATTCATTCTTTGTCATTTAAAAACTCAATATCTTCTTAGGATTTTAAATCTGAGTTAACTTGCATTCTTCATATCAGCAAATTTCCCTAAATAGACAATGCAAAATTTTTGACAAAATACTGACAAACGAAAATACTGCATAAGTCAAATCTTTTGATAAAATGCAGATCCTAGAGAAAAAGTCTACGAACTAAACGTCCTCTTAGGTTAGTTTTTTGAATCAATATTAGGGCTATATATATATATATATATATTATATATATATATAATAGAGAGAGAGAGAGAAGAGAAGAGAGAGGAGGGAAAGAGGAGAGAGAGGAGGGAGAGAGGGAGAGGAGGGAGGGAGGGGGAGGGAGGGGAGGAGGAGGGAGGAAGAGAGGAGAGAGAGAGAGAGAGAGAAGAGAGAGAGAGATGAGAGAGAGAGAGAGAGAGAGAGAGAGAGAGAGAGAGAGGTTATTATAGTATTGTAGGTGGTTATGAGCAAAAATGAGTTGTCTTTAAGAATCTTATCCTACATGCATGCGAGTGATGCCAATGCCAATGGGAAAGCCAGGGCGTGAAAAAAGGCAAAGAGATATTGTTGTCGTTGGTTTTTGCATCTTTTAATTTTACCACCACCTTTAAATTTAATTTGTATTTATTTATATAATAGTGCGTTTGGTACCGAAAATTGAGAGAATGAAATTAAATTGAATT
>JAANYP010006423.1:81771-96771 GCA_020465985.1 Centrapalus pauciflorus | reverse complement strand
TGATTTCAAACACTTTGCATATAATACAACAGAGTGTCGGGAATCACGCAATAATGTAATTGGGTTTACAAAGTTAAATATCATTTAATTACACACGAATTAATAATCAGTGACTAATTTGAGTAAGTCCAAAAAGGAAGTCTACTACTCCTGCCCCAAGCAACATCAAAAGAATGGAGCTTCTATCCTTGCTCCAAAATGTTCAAACAAGATGGGTCAGTCTGGCCTTTGCCCTTATCAGATCCTGAAAAGAATAACCAACTAAATGGTAAACAACATAGTTGTTTAGTGAGTTTCTAGATTAATGTACAATGCGATAAATGAATGGTGTCATGCAATGCCATGAAATAAATCAATAATCTCAGGAGGCCAACTAATGACTTATAAGCTACCACATTGCGGTTACCACACGCTCAGGCTTACCGTACAATGGGTTTACAATCTACTGCTCGATTACCACTCACCACAGGCTTATCGATATGCAGTTTACAATGATGTCATACAATTACCTACAGACCACATGCTTATCGTTTTAGAGGCAATAATGGTTACCACACGCACAAACTTACCATTATGATTCGGCTAGGTTACCACATGCTCAGGCTTACAGTCTCAGCGGAGAAGTCAAATGAATGATCAACAATTTATCAACCGAATGATAATATTATGATAATATATGTGATAGCAAAGCATGTGAATAATGAGAATGATCCGAAAAACAATAACATACAATTCATGATATGCATATAAATACATTAATGCTAGAACTCACTGTAGTTTCGTAATAATACCCCCCGGTCTCGATACCGGGTTATAATCGTAGCACATAATAGTAATAATATCCGAGGAACTTAACACGTCAAACTCTTACAAATAAGTTCATAAATATAGTATCCATAAGTCTTTTGTTATATAAATTCTCTCGATATATTCTTGGGCTTGCAATTGTGGGACCCGTCTCTTTTTCGAGACTATAATCAGATTCATTATTTTAGTCGTTCATATCATCTAATTTTAATTGTTATAAAAATATCAAACCATAAGGTTCTCAAATAAAAATGAAGTTCGGATTATATATGGACTAGGCCACATCCGAAGTTCGGATCTCACCTGGGTCGTGCCTCACCCGAAGTTCGGATGCACCGGGCTGTACCTCTCACCCGAAGTTCGGGTGAGCCGTACCCCTCACCCAAAGTTCGCGTGCCAAGGCCGTACCCCTCACCCGAAGATCGGGTAAGCCGCACCCTCGGTACTTCAATTTTTTTAACACAACCACCAAAACTCATCTATATCAAATGTAAACGGTTGGGAACTATTTCCCAATCTATAAATATCATTTTAGCATCATTTTTAACACCAAGTCATATATATTTAATGTGGACGGTTTAGAACTTTTACCCAACCTATAAAAAACTATTTTAACAACTCTTTAACATCAAAATAATCTTTTAACCTCTTTGAATCTTCAAGGGTTCATATGAACCCAACTTGGGTTTTGGAGTTAAAACTCATGACAACTCTTAAAATTTACAAATTATGTCTTTAAATGATGAAACTAACATCATACATACATCTCATTTGAGATCTAAGACCATTTAAGTTATTTCCATAAAAACCCACTTAGAGTGTCATCTTTAAATAAAAAGATGCTAGAAGGACCAAGAAGAGAATCAAGATTCATAATAATAACAAGGTTGTGTACCTCTTTTTTATCTTTGAAATCGATATAGAAGCTTCTAAAAAATCTGATTTCTTTCTTTCCCAACGAAGAACTCACTTTCTCATTTATCTCTATAATTATTGGTTGCTTGTAAAAAGATGAACACACATAATATGTGTGTCTGCGTATCTTAATAGGACGAAAGAGAAGATTTCTCTTCTTCCTTTTCCAAAAACCCTTAGGGTACGTTTGGTACAGATAAAAGAAATGAGGAGAAATGGAAATATAAATGGGGGAGAAATGGAATTGGGTGGAGAATTGAAATTATGTATCTTGTTTGGTATCAACAGAGAAATAAAGAGGAGAAATGGTGGCTCAGATGGAGTAGAGACACAAGACAGTCAATTCTCACCATTTATCTACCAAATGGAGAGAATTGCATTTCTCCATATTTAGTCTTCAAACAATTCCCAGAAAATTCAATTCTCCGCCCAAAAATTGAGAGCATTTCTCCCAAACAAAATAAATCACAATTCTCTCCCCTCAAATCTCTCTACCAGACAGCCCCTTAGACTCTCACTATTTATTATTAGGCTCTTAGAATTATTTACATTTCTTTTAAGGTCCTTTATCAACATTCAAGACTTGTCTATAGATAATTTACACAAAGTATTCAATTATACATTACGAAATCTCATTAATATTTACAATTATTTTGTCAAAATAAATATTTAATACTAGGGTCGTTACAATTCCTCCCCTAATCATCTTTTAATTTAAAATTACAAATCACATTGCTACAATTTGCATTTATTTAACAATTCATTACCTAATTGAGTAGTTTTGCTATAATTATACTATATATATTCAAACACCGCATTAATCGACTCTTATGTCATACTAATCACTATTAATTGTCAAAATACACACCTATTCTTGTCATTTAAATACAAACCAACATTTTATTTTTCTTTTATCATTCAACTCTCAATACTAAAAATTATCACTAATATTTGGCAATTAACTCATAATATTGCACTTAAGTTCACAATTATAATTGTTTCACAAAGTTAATTATCATTTTAATTATTGGGGTGTTACACGACTTATCTATATAAACTATAATCATTAAATATTCATATCAAATCTCGCATGATGAATCGCAATAATAATCACATTCTATTAAAATTTTATGTTAAATATATATAAAGCATTGAATATATGATCTATGTATAATATAATAGTAATCACATATAATATGTAATGTTGAATATATTACTTAGACATTAAATGATCTCGATATGATATATTGAATATTCATCTAAGTATTTCTTTTATAAAAAATAAACACGTAAATTTTTTTCAAATATATATATATATATATATATATATATATATAATAACCGGTCTCATTTTAAAGAGTATAAAATTCTTTTTTCTATGTTATAATTTTTTTGATCTAAAAATTAATCATATTAATGATATTTTATTTTAAATAAATAGACTATTTCTTTAACTAATATCAATTTTGGGTATTCCCAAACTTTTCAATTTTACCCTTTAATGAATTAATAAATTACTAATACCAATTTGTTTATATTAATTTCACTCTTAATCTATTTAATCAAGACCATTAGATTAATCTAATCTCTGGACGAGATTGGTTTTACGTTTTACACCAAATTTAGGTTCAGCAATCATCTCATATTATATTATATATGTGTGTGGTTCAGTTGAGAACTTTTATACATTTAGAATCCTCGAGAACTTTTGTGCACCGAATAATCAATCAATGATGCACTAAGGCCATATTTGGAATAATAAAATACATTATTCAGCAATTAAAAACTAGTTTAATTTTATTTGCAGAAATTTAAAAAACTTGAAAAAAGAACACTCCTAAAATCTTGCTAATTTATTGGTGATTTTGTTACTTTGATTGAGGCAAATACGATCTGGATAATCTTCTACTAAAATCGTACGAAATCCTGAGGCAGAGATCATCACTTCAGTACATCATTCCTAGATTGAAGCTTAAGTACACTAGGGGCGTTTGGCATCATCGCAGACCAACTTTACAGTGAACGACAAGAATGATATGGACATCTGAATGATATGATTGGCCCTGAAGACATGCTCTAAACAGATTTAGGGGCGTTTGGTTCGCGGATTTCTTGGGATTCACTTGGATTTGCACTTAAAATCTTGTGTTTGGTTCGTAGATTTCAACAATGATTTAAAATCTCAAGATTTCTTAAATCACTTCCTTCTATGTTATTTAAATATCCAGTCTCCCACTAGGATTTTAAATCCGAGTTACATTGCAGTCATCAAATCAGTAAATTTTTTCTAAAAGATAATGCAGACTCTTTGACAAAATCCTAAAAAATACAAATGTTGCATAATGTGAATCTTCTGACAAAATGCGAATCCCATAGAAAAAAAATCCACGAACCAAACGCCCCTAGCCGAACACAATGAAAGTATGTTTTGCATTTGAACACAATGAAATATCACCACCACCATCGTCAAGGTCGGCCCTATAGGGGAGGCCACACAGGCTACGACCCAGGGCATCAAACTATCAAGAGACATTAATTCTTGGTCTAATAGGTAATATATTAAACTAATTTGTTTTGCTATTCAATACACATATTTAGGGTTGTAAAAGAACACGAACAATGGTATGTTCATGTTCATTCATTTAACTTTAACCGAACAAGTAAATGAAAGCGAACATAAATGAACACAAGATTTAATATTTCATGTTCATTGGTTAAGGAATTGGTCTTCTTTGTGTTCGTTTATGTTCATTCATTTAACAAATAATCAAATAATAAACAATCGTTAAATGAACGAAAAACAAATAAAATTTAAATGAACACAAACGAACGAACATAAATGAACAATTAAACAGATACAAACAAACGAACACTAGTAAACAATTAAATGAACACTACTGAACATAACATGAATCAACGAATCTTGTGTTCATGTTTGTTTATTTAATTAAACGAACACAAATTTTTGTTTATGTTTGTCTGTCGTTCGTTAAATAAATGAACGAACATAAATGAACTTCCTGCCAAACAATTCGCAAATGGTTCGTTGAACGTTCAGTCCGTTTACAACTCTATTCATATCTTCATCATCAATGACAAAAATTATCATCTTAGACGATGAAAACAATGATATCAGAAAATATGATAAGTGACAGAAGAATACTAATGTCAAAATACACAAGTTGTGGTTGAAGAAACCACAAGAATTTTGTTTTACTATTCAATCAAATAATTCTTGTTAATTTTCTAATTACACAATATAGGAAGTGATCAAACCACTTTTAAAAAAACAGTATGTTATATTTTTAAAAATTTTTCAAAGGGGCATTATTCTGGGCATGAAAATGTTCAAGACCGGCCATCATTGTCCACCTCCAATGAAGAAGAAGAGGAACATATTGAAAAGTAACGGTGAACACATCTAGTGTCCATATTTCCCTCTCCATTATATCTCCATTGAAAAGCACCGGTGAAACATGATGAAGAAGATGATGAACACATTGCTTCAAAGATTAATAACGAACACACTCGTGTTGGTTCGAAGATGGTGTAAACACACACATACATCACTGGTGGATCAAAGATAAACACACAAAACAGGTGCAACAAAGATGAAGACGTTGAGTCGACGATGATGATGAACACTCGTGCTGGATCGAGTATGATGATCATGGTGATGAACACTGGTAGTGGATCGAACAAGTGCATCAAAGATGTAGACGAAGTCAATGATGGTGATGGTGATGAACACTAATGTTGGATTAAAGATGATGATGGTGGTGATGAACACTGATGATGTATCGAACAGATGCATCAAAGATGAAAACAATGAGCCGATGATGATGATGATGAATATTGGTGCTGGATCAAAGACGAAGGTGTTGATCGATAATGATGGTTCAAAGATGATGCACAACAGCTTCATCACGGTTTGAAAATTTTAATGTTGGTTCAATTTTCACGGTGATGAACAATTATGCTTCTCAGTTTGAATTTTTTTTTAAAGTAATTTATTTAAATGTATTATGTATTTAATGTTTGATTTATTGTATAAAATTCTATTAATATAAAATATGAAATTCATTTGACTAAATATATAATTCTCCTAAACTACCCTTCACGGGATGCATATGATATGTTGCATCATGAGATGCATGAGTATAAAACACGAACTCCCAGAAAATTGCACTCACAAATATGTAAATATTTTATGAACAACAAAGAGAATTCGAGACAGAAGCTACGGCATTGCCATCACCCCAAAACCTGAAACCTCGAATTTATTAAATAAGAACAAACTAGCAAGACGCTAGCAAAGATAGCAGAAACAAAGAAATTACAACAAAGAAAGAGGAAAAGAACACCATAATGACCACAACAAATTCTTATTATTTGCTCTATATTTCAGCCAAGAAAACAAATTAGTTTGACATTCGTCCTTCATCATCGAAGCCAATTGCCTCACCCCATTGAAAATTAAATTATTCATAGCATTCCAAATAAACCAAATAATTCCTCCAATTGCAGCTTCCAAAAACTTTCTTATCCTCAAAGATTTGCCAAGATCCAATATCATTCCCAACATGTCATCCAGATTGTGATGCTCAGAAAAATTACACCAAGAAAAAAACCATCTCCAAATCTCCCTACTCATTGAACACGAATTGAACAAGTGTTCATTCGATTCAACTTCCAAGTCACAGAACGGACAAGATACGATAGGCAGATTAATTAACACCCCTGGAGACTTTGAATGATTGATCGAGGGACCAAATGTAATTTATCAAAAGGTAAAATAGTATTTTTAAAAGTCAAGCATACGATCATATTGGCTCAGAATCCAAAATGTTGAAGCAATTCCTTTTAATAAGTAACTATCCATGTAATAAAATTCTTTGAATTGTCAAAACCATAAAAACTCATATACAACAAGATAAGAGAAATATAATTTTTGTATTAAAAATAAAGGATAGTTACTACAGTACCCTAATATAAAATTTTAATAAAATTCTCCTAATATAAATTTTAATAATTTAATAATTAAACACAAAAGTGTCCTAAGTGGATATGACGAAGAATGGCACACTCCCTTTGCAAAAGCAACATTATTATCATAATGGATGTAAAATAATAAAGTTAAAGAAACATGGAATGCTGGTTGGCAATGTATGTACATCTACATGCAAGATGGTGGATATTTAATACCATACCTAATATATATATATATATATATATATATATATATATATATATATATATATATATATATATATATATATATATATATATATATATATATATATATATAGGGGTGGGTTCAATGGAAAACCACCATGCATGTGAAAACCATGGAAACCTACACAAACCGTCCTATTTGGTGCATTTCATGAAAAACGCGGTGGCATGATCGTAAATAAGGTGATGCATCACGCGGGATTTTGATGCATCACGCAGAAATTTTGATGCATCGCGCAGGATTTTGATGCATCGCGCGGTGAATTTGATGCATTTGTGGTGGTGCAGTAAGGTTTTCACAAATTTTCAGGTGCATGGTGGTTTTCCATTGAACCTCCCTCTATATATATATATATATATATATATATATATATATATATATATATATATATATATATATATATATATATATATATATATATATATCAAAAAAGTAACTCTCGAAATCAAGTGCACCTGAAGGTACCAACCTTTAAAATTTTTTTTTTCTCATAAATGTTTAATTTAATTTATACGATGATATATAATTTCAATCCATTCCACACTTTCTGTGACCTTAAAAATTATTATATACATAAATAATATATATATATATATATATATAATATATATAATATATATTATATATTATATATATATATATATGTATATATGGAGGGTTCTTCTAAG
Organism: Centrapalus pauciflorus; assembly: GCA_020465985.1. Classification (NCBI taxonomy): domain Eukaryota; kingdom Viridiplantae; phylum Streptophyta; class Magnoliopsida; order Asterales; family Asteraceae; genus Centrapalus; species Centrapalus pauciflorus. The sequence continues at coordinate 89,145 of JAANYP010006423.1, read as the reverse complement.
AACCATAAAAAGTGTGGGAACCTAAGAACCTTTTATGACCATTGGATTAATGATAATCAATGGTTGATATATTGGATGGCAAGTTTGTAATTATTTTGAACTTTGATAGTGGAGAATCTTGAAAATGTGTGAAAATGGTATTTTTGGAAGAAAAAATCTCATTTTTCTCTTTCTCTCTCTTACTTTTTTTCATTTTCATTTTATTTTTCTTTCATTATAATTGATTTTTAAAGTAAAAAAACGTTTTTTATAAAAAAAAAATTATTTTTTCTATATAGAAAATTATTTAATTGCTAAAAAAATAATGTATTTTATATAGAAATATTATATGTTTATATAGAATATTTTTATTCTGTATAGAATATGTTAACGAACATATTCTATGTACAATCTACGTAGTTAGTCATGCATTCTACGTAGAATGACATGCAATCTACGTAGAATGTCGTGTAGAATGTCAAATATCATATATTCTACGTAGATTACCTGATAAAATATATCAAAAACACATTAAACAAAAAAAGATTTCATTTAGACATTTATCAAACACTTGGTATGCAACTGATATAAAATATACAAAAAAGACATTGAATAATAATGTTAGTCTACATAAAAAATATAGAAATGTATAAAAAACATAAAAATATATGAAATATATAAGAAACATAACATTCTACATTGATTATGTGTGATTTTTTACAAGTAGTCTTGTAATATATATTCTATTTAGATTATCATTTAATCTACGTAGATTATCATGTAATCTACGTAGATTATCATGTAAAACATCCAATAACTATTACAATCATTATAAATCTAATATCTTACAAATAATTTCATTATAAAACATGAAAAATGAATCTGTCATATTCTATGTAGAGTATCGACGAACATATTATATGTACAATCTACGTAGAATGTCATGCATTCTACGTAGAATGACATTCAATCTACGTAGAATGACATTCAATCTACGTAGAATGGCATGCAATCTACGTAGAATAACATGCAATCTACGTAGAATGGTATGCAATATACGTAGAATGACATGCAATCTACGTAGAATGTCGTGTAAAATGTCAATTATCATATATTCTACGTAGATTATTACATGATAAATATACCAAAAACACATTGAATAGTAATGTTAATCTACATAAAAAGATATAGAAATGTATAAGAAACATAAAAATATATTAAATATATAAGAAAAATAACATTTTACATAGATTATGTGTGATTTTTTACAAGTAGTATTGTATTATATTCTATGTAGATTATCATGTAATCTACGTAGATTGTCATGTAATCAGCATAGATTATCATGTAAAACATCTAATAACTATTACATTCATTATAAATCTAATATCTTGCACATAATTTTAATTATAAAATATGGAAAATGAATCTGTCCAATGTACGTAGATTGTACATATAATATGTTCGTCGATACTCTACATAGAATGTCACGCAATCTACGTAGAATGACATGCAATCTACGTAGAATGACATGCAATCTACGTAGAGTATCGACAAACATATTCTATGTACAATCTACGTAAAATGTCATGCAATCTACGTAGAATGACATTCAATCTACGTAGAATGACATGCAATCTACGTAGAATGACATGCAATCTACGTAGAATGTCATGCAATCAACATAGAATGTCATGCAATCTATGTAGAATGTCGTGTAAAATGTCAAATATCATATATTCTACATAGATTACATGATAAAATATATCAAAAACACATTGAAACAAAAAAAGAAGATTTCATTTTGACATTTAATCAAACACTTGGTATGCAACTTATATAAAATATACCAAAAAATACATAGAATAAAACTGTTAATCTACGTAGAATAACATGCAATCTACGTAGAAGATCTATGACATGCAATCTACGTAGAGTATCGACGAACATATTCTATGTACAATCTACGTAGAATGTCATGCAATCTACGTAGAATGACATTCAATCTACGTAGAATGACATGCAATCTACGTAGAATGTCATGCAATCTAGGTAGAATGTCGTGTAGAATGTCAAGTATCATATATTCTACGTAGATTAAATGATAAAATATACCAAAAACACATTGAAACAAAAAAAAAATAAGATTTCATTTAGACATTTTATCGAACACTTGGTATGCAACTGATATAAAATATACCAAAAACACAATGAATAGTAATGGTAATCTACAAAAAAGACATAGATTTGTATAATAAACAGGTAATATATAAAATATATAAGAAACATAACATTCTACATAGATTATGAATAGTAATGTTAATCTACATAAAAGATATAGAATTATATAACATTCTATATAGACTAATATTTCTATATAGAATACATTAATTTTTTAGCAATTAAATAATTTTTTATATAGAAAAAATTTTATCTTTTTATAAAAAATGTTTTTTTAATATTAAAATCAATTCTAATGAAAGAAAGTATAATATGAAAATGGAAAAAAAAAGTAAGAGAGAGAAAGTGAAAAAGATATGGCATATAATAAAAAAGGTGGAGAGAGAAAGATAATATTTTTTATTCCAAAAATACCCTTTTAATCCAAGGGCTCTAAAAGGTTCCTAGGTTTTCACCATCTTTAAGGTTCTTAAAAGAACCTCTCCCTATATATATATATATATATATATATATATATATATATATATATATATATATATATATATATATATATATATATAAAGTAACTCTCGAAATCAAGTGCACCTGAATGTACCAACCTTTAAAAAAAAATTTCTCATAAACATGTTTAATTTAATGTTATCCGCATGATATATGAATTTCACATCCATTCACACTTTCTGTGTCCTTAAAAATTATGTGAGTGATCAATGCATATTTATGTAAATGGTCATCCATGTGAATGGTCATTTCACACCATGTGAATGGTGTGAATGACCATTCATATTATTTTTTTTACCATTCACAAGATTTATTGATGTTGCTCATTTTGAAAAAAAAGTCTTATAATGTTGTCTTATACATATTTATTAAAAAAAATACGTGTGAATGATCATTCACATTACGGTACGCTGAAATCTCAAAGGTACGCTGATGAACCTGATTATATATATATATATATATATATATATATATATATATATATATATATATATATGGGGTACTATGTTAGACTGGGGTACCGGGGTACCGTTCACACCCAATTATTTTGCATTAAAATTAGTAATTAATACCCAAAATTCTTCTGAAAATTGAATCCAGTGTCATTTAATGTGATTGGTAAAATGGGTATGAAAATTTTCAAAAATTAGAATCAAATATTCTCTAAATCTCAATAATTTCTCAGTTGCAGTTATTAGTTCTGTTGCCCATTTCAACGATAACCCTCCATTAAAATCGATTTCAAGTTGTCGTCCGCTTCAATATTGCACATGTTCAATTCCACACATGTTCTATATTGCACATGTTGAATACTGCACATGTTTAATGTGTTTTACCTCTATATATTCTCTTACTGCACATGTTCAAAGTCTTCAAATATGGTTTTAAAGGCAATCCCCGGTATATTGCACATGTTCGGTGCCATTATTGAACATGTTCAATAAGTTCTTTATATCACTGTTATTATCACATAAAGAAAAGATATAATGCACACAATATAAGAAAATAGAAAAACCATCTTCACGTAAACACATGGTAACTATACGTAAGGGATATCAAATCCCTACAATTAAGGGATTTCCTAAATAACTAATTATCATCTATTAACTAAAATAAAATTTAATTGAGACTATAAGGGATATCAAATCTCTACAATTAAGAGATTTCCTAAATCACTAATTATCATCTATTAATTAAAATAAATTTTAATTGATTATATTACCCTTCTGTACCCTCCAAAATGCACAAAGTTATACATCAAATGCACAAATTTAAAAATTAAATTTATAACTTAAAATCATTATTGGTATTCAATATTAATAAATATTATAATCTAACATTAAATTATCTTTAAAATTTGAATTCATCAAGTTTTACACTAAATGCATAAATTTGAACATTAAATGCACAAATTTTGTCAAATACATAAAGTGGACAAATTTATCATTAGATGCGTGAATGTTTATATTAAATTCATGAATTTATCAAATTTATAAATTTTAGCATCAAATGCATATTTTATACATTAAATGCACAAAATTTAGAGTGGTTCTCACGTTCTCACGGAATTGAGGGTTCTTACCGGAACCCAACCACATATATATATACATATATATATATATATATATATATATATATATATATATATATATATATATATATATATATATATATATATATATATATATATATATATATATATATATATATATATATATATATATATATATGGGCTCAAAAAGGTACCATGAGAATTGAGTGTACCAAAGGTACCTTTTAAAACCACAAGATTAAAAAAATATAAGGGTTGTGATCAAAAGTAAAAGAAATCAGACGCGCCTCCTTTTTTTGAGCTGCAAGGGTATATATATATATGTGTGTGTGTGTGTGTCTATATATATATATATATATATATATATATATATATATATATATATGTGTGTGTGTGTGTGTGTGTGTGTGTGTGTGTGTGTGTGTGTGTGTGTATGTTCAAGATCTATGGAAAATCATCTTTGACTGGAAAACTGGAAAACCATATTAAATGCACATGTTCATTACGGTAAAATGTTAAATTTAATGCACAACTACAATATACATATGTTCAAATGTGCATTATTATTGACTAGTTCACATAATTTACATGTTCATTAAGATAAAATGTTCCATTTCATGCAAAATAACAATATGCACATGTTCAAATGTGCAATATGCATGAACATGTGTATATTACGCATTTGTGCATGAAATTAAACATTTTGTCTTAACGAACATGTAGATGATATGAATTAGTTAATCATAATGCAATTTTGAACATATGTATATTATAATTTTACATGAAATTTAACATTTTATTATAATGAACATGTGCATTTGATATGGTTTTCCAGTTTTCCAGTCTAATATAGTTTTCCATGGATCTCGACCATATATATATATATATATATATATATATATATATATATATATATATATATATATATGTGTGTGTGTGTGTGTGTGTGTGTGTGTGTGTGTGTGTGTGTGTGTGTGTGTGTGTGTGTGTGTGTTCAACATCCATGGAGTAGTACTGGAAAATCCTTATGTTTGGTTATAAAAGAGTATTTCAGTCACCAAGATAAATTTAGTAATTCATGATAATCAATAAAAAAAATCCCTAAATTAATGGGATACTTTCAAACTAAAAATCACGTATCTTTTTATTCCACAACACCCATCCATGCAGGAATCCAAAGTAACAATTCAATCTATTGTATACTGAACATATTCAATCGTTCTAGTAAGCAATGTTGTCAAAATCGAGATCTTACCTAGGATATTTTTGTCATTGCTAGATCGGGATCGTAGGATCGGATCGGGATCGTAAGATCCTACCGAAATTAAATATTATATATCACAGTATTGTATCATAAACAAAAGAGAGTCATTTCCTACCCATTCTTTCGAGACACGTATATAGTGCCCCTTTGATGAAACAAGAATCACAGTCATGAGCAGAACTATATAGGTACCTTGGATTCAAAAAATATGCGGCTAGATGGACAGGCCTAACGATCCTACGATCTTACTAACGATCCTACAAAAACAAACTGTATGTAGGATCGGATCGTCGTACGATCTTACTAACGATCCTACGATCTTGCTTACGATCCTACCCGAAATCGATCCTACTAGCGATCCTGATCGAAATCCACTTGCTGGATCGTAGGATTGTACGATCCTACGATTTAAATCGCGATTTTGATAACCTTGCTAGTAAGACTTGATATTGAACATGTTCAATTGTATACTCAGGGAACTTCAATGTATTGTATACTATACATGTTCAAGATAATCCTTAATCGTTTATAAGAAGTAATATTTGAACATGCTCATTATAATCATCCTTATATACTGTGAAACCTATACATTCGACATGTTCAAAACAATACATTAGTATGTGGTAAAATACTAAACACCAAAAAATATGTAACCAACATATTCAAAAGAGTACATTACTCGATTATTTAACTTGTTCAAAATACACAAAAATCCCTTTAAACGTGTTCAAAATAGAAAACAATATTAATCATCGATTACAGGCTTCGATGCAATTATGAACGAGATAAAACAGGAAACAATATTAATCATCAATTGCATGAAATGGAAATGATAAATATTTGGGACATTAATATGTTTTTTATTCAAATAAATCAATAACCAAAATACACCTAATTGTTTGTAAACACGCAATAATAAATCAAATTTTCAGATTTATTTTTATATATGAATTAAATGACAAATGATTGGCTCTAAATAGTTTTTCAGTACTCCAATCAAAGATAGTATTTCATGGATCTCGACCATACACACATACACACACATACACACACACACACACACACACACACACACATATATATATATATATATATATATATATAGAGAGAGAGAGAGAGAGAGAGAGAGAGAGAGAGAGATAGACATATACATATATAGATTCAAGATCAATGGGGTACCATGTTAGACTGGGGTGCCGGTGAACCATTTATAGTCAATCATTTATCATTAAAATAATAAAATATAATATAAATTTTGCTTAAAATTCTTTCCCACATTAATTAATGTTAGGGGTAAAAATGATATTAAAAAGTTTAAATTAGAATCAAAGATTCTGTGTATCCCATGAAATCTCCATTTTAGTTAATATCATTCCTTATATCATCTGCAATGATGACACTCCATAAACCGTCAATATTAGTTTATCACCAAAACGGTTAACAACGACTAAAAACACAATAAACCCCGAATTTGAACCTTCACGAACGGTTTGAAGAAAATAATAAATACCTTTATTTGACACATCCGGTTGACATGTTCACTAAAATCCATTGTCGAATCCAATTGAACATGTTTACTAAAATCCATTGTCGAATCCTATTGAACATCTTCACTAAACCCATTGTCGAATCCAATTGAACATGTTCATTAGAACCCATTTTAAGGGATCTATTAATTTATTAGTTGTCAGCTATTATTTAAAATAAAACTAGTTGACTATATTACCCTTTTAAACTTATAAACAAACATGGGTGGACTTCGGTTTCCCAGTCTAAAATGGTACCCTATTGATCCCGACCCCACACACACACACACACACACACACATATATATATATATATATATATACACACACACACACACACACACACATAATCATTCATATATATCAACAAA
>JAANYP010006423.1:0-80202 GCA_020465985.1 Centrapalus pauciflorus | reverse complement strand
TACTTTGCCAATAAAGATAATGTAAAATTTTTTAGACCAAGAAAGATAACATAAAATTCAAATTTGACAAAATAGGGTATTGATGACAAATTAAGAAGGTAAATTGGTATTGATGACAAATTAAGAAGGTAAATTTTTAATTTTATGCTCCCTTTTTTGGTAAGTGAATAATATTTGATTATCTTTCTTGGCCTAAAATTTGTATTTCATGTTTTTTCTCGGCCAAAATAGAATTTTATGTTACCTTTCTTGGCAAAAAAATTTTTACAATACCTTTATTGTCAAATTTTGTATTTTATATTACCTTTCTTGGTAATTTTCCCTATTATTATTATTATTATTATTATTATTATTATTATTATTATTATTATTATTATTATTATTGGAAAAAGACTAAATAGTAGACAATCAAAAATGTTTCATAACTTCAATAAATCAAGTCTCTTTGTGAACCTCCTGCTCGTCTTCCATTTGAATCGATTCCTTCATATTTGATCGCTCCATATCTTTAATCCATTTATACTCCACAAAGACGCTTTAATTTTTTACAGTAGCATCTTCTATTTCAACATATTGGCTTCAATATGAGGGTTGTCTGTGTCGTCTTCCATAAATGTCGTCTTCGATGTAAGAGTTATCTGAAGATCGTCATCTATTGTTCCACCAAGATATTCGATTTACAACAACGATTTCGGTCAATGGTTGAAGATTTGCTTTCCATGGGTTACATCTTCGTATTCATGGAATTTGGAGTTACAGAATCATGTTGACGATGGAGGCGGCGGTTGTGGTGTTGGTGGTGGCACTGGAGGAGAAATTGATCTAGTGCTGGTGGTAGCACTGGGAGAGGAATTGATATCCGATTGTCAGGGTTCTAGGGCGTCTGCAGGGCCGTGCCATGAATTTCATGGGCCTTGTGCAAAAATCACAAATATACCATTTGATTACAAAAATTTCAAAACATTTATACAAAATAGAAAATAGCCAAATACAACTTACCTTTATTCCAACTCTCAAACGAGGAACCACATAGTAATTTTCCATTTCCAAGTAACAACGGTCAACGGCTATGCAAAGAAAATGAAAAAACAAAAAAAACACTAGAGTATATCACTGTTTTAATACCTACAACTCAATGTGATAATTATAATAGTCGATTCCTCTCCCAACAAAGTGCCGCTAGGCTGTTGCAATTCCAAGGGTAAAGACAAAAGAGAATTTGGGCTTCTAAAATCTAAACTAATAAATCCATCAGATTTTTTTGAGGCCCTAAAAGAATGGGGGCCCTGTGCGAAAGCCCACATTGACCATGTCAAGAGCCGGGCCTGGGCATCCGGAGGCAAGGATAGAAAGCATTATAAGAAATTAGGTTATCAGAAGCAATCACACAAAATATGAATGAGAAATAACCTGCACTGTAGCAATCGGAAGTGTGGGCGGTGAAGAAGCCTGAGCTATCTTCAATGTTTCGTGTTTAAGGTGTTTTACAACATCCTTCGGAAATATTCACAGGCGCTTCCTTTCTTTTACCGGCGACCCGTTTTGAGGCCACATCGGAATCGGATTCCTGGGGGGAGGTAAGTCTACCGCTGGTGCTGGTGGTTGGAGGCGATGGTTTTCTTACTAATGGCAGAGGTGCCATGGAGGAATGGGGTGGAGAGATTTTAGGGATTTGAATCGGGCAAGATAGATTTGATTTGGGTTTAATAATAATAATAAGAGTTAATTACAAAAATAGTCCCTGTGGTTTGTCCTAACATTTGGAATTGGTCCCTGAACTTTCAATTTTGCAGAAACGATCCTTATTTTCATAGTTTGTTTGCAAGTTTGGTTCCTCAACCTATTAACTTTTCTGATATGACCAAATTACCCTTATTTTGATGCAAACTATAGGGACAATTTCTACAATTAATTTTTTAAATCTTTTTTATTCTTAAATAAATAAATTATTTTTTTAGTGTTACTTAAATTTAAAAAACTATAAAAAATAGAAAAGAATTATTTAGTTATTTATGTCGGTTCATAAATGATTTAGATATTTTCAGTCTTAATTAATTTTAATTTACTATAATCAAAGTGTAACCAATCAAAATGTATAATCGAAAAAATCATTTATGTTTAGAAATTATTTTTTAAAGGTTTCATAAATAAGAATTTTTTTCTCTATCATTTATAATAAAAAATATTTATGTTGATCAAACCACAAAGACCCTTTATGTAATTGACTCTACTTTATTGTTAGTGTTGATTAACTTTAATAAATTATAAAAAAAAATTATTTATGAGCCAACAGTTTAATTAAAGTTCAAAATATTAAAGAACTTAAATAAATAAAAATTTAACGTTTAATTTGACCGAGTTAAAAAAAACTTCCAAATGGTCTAAGACAACTCAAATTTTTTTATTTAACGTATCAATTATTGTATCGTTTTAATTTTTAATTACACCAAAAACGATTTAAAATTTTAGGTCCATACAACATCTTTGAGATTCATGATTAACAACTTTAATAATCAAACTTTGGTTTGTCAGACCTTTACATAAAAATTGAGAAATATAATCAGGTTTTCAATCTTCTTTCGTCTTTCAATTTGACTTTTCATTTTAATCCGATTAAATCGACACCTTAAAAATTTAAACCATTTAGATTTATCACTTTACCGTTATCACTTTGTTTTGTTACAAATGTGAACGGATTATAGAGAAAGAAATCTTTGGCGAGATTTGTATTAAGAAGAAAGTATAAACAATCTTGACCAACAAACATATTTTTATTATAAATTTATGAACCAACATAATAATTATAGAGTAAATATTTTTACAATTCTTATATATGAAACCGCTAAGAAAATTGTTAAACATGAATGATGGTTGTCGATTATAAATTTTGATTGAGTTTACCAGCTTGATTATCGTAATTAAACTTAAGTACAACTAAAAAGTACTAAATCATTTATGAACCAACATTAAATAAGTAAAGTAAGTCTTGTTCTATTTATAGTTTTAAATCTAATGTAAGACACTAAAAAATAATCTTATTATTTAAAGAATATACAAGAGTTAATAAAATTAATTGTTAGAAAGGTCCATCAGTTACATGCAAAAATAGGGTTATTGGTGTATATTATAAAAGAATAGGTTGAGGACCAAAAGGCAAACAAACTATGGAAAGAAGACCGTTGCTGCAAAATTAAAAGTTCAGGGGACCAATCCAAATGTAGGACAAACCACAGGGACCATTTTTGTAATGAACTCGAATAAAATAATATAATAATAATAATAATAATAATAATAATAATAATAATAATAATAATAATAATAATAATAATAATAATAATAAGAGTAATAAAGCAAATAATAAGAAAAATTGTAAAAAATGTCCTTTATCCTTAAAAAGACTAAAATGTCATTAACTTAACAGAGACATTTAATGGATTCTATTAGAAAGGACCATCTTTGCAACTTTTTGGTAGTTAAAATATTGACATTGCAACTTTTTTGAAAAAAAGACCAAAATTGCAATTTGGGGTTAGTTAAATGATCATCTATGCAATTAACTCTTATTACTACTACTACTACTACTACTACTACTAGGTTATATACTCGTATACTACATAGATTGAATTTAAAAATAAAATTAATAATAAATTTTTATAAAAACACATGAAATAATTATAAAAAATTAAGTTTATTAGATTTTAGTTAATTATATATTATATTAGTTAGACTAGACTATAATATATTGAATTATATTTGATTTTAATACAAATTTAGTTTTAGTAATGACATGTGGCAGATTGAAGTTTTGACACGTGACGGATTGAATGAGTAATAGACACGTGACAAATTACTTACATAATTAATAGTTTTTAAAGATTATTTGTCATTCTGTAACATTTTTGTTCGTTTATTTGATAATATCATATTTTAGATAGAGCAGTAAACTATGGCTGATGGCTCCGCCAAATAGGAGCACCCCGGCGTGACACCCACTACAAGAAAAGTGTCATTTAGTGACACAAAAAAAGTGTCACTATATCTTACTTTTAATGACACTTATGTAAAAGAGTGGGTATAGAGCAATCTTTTTACCCATATTTTTTCTAAAGTAGCGACACAAATATTTTGTCACAAAAATGCTTGAGGCCTATATCCACATACATTTTTAGTCACTATATATCTATATTCACTCCACTTTTACTCACTCTCTTTGTTGTGTAGGTAAAAGATTTTGATACCTATAGTGACACTTTTTTGACAACAAAAAGAGTGGGTAAAAGTGAAGTGGGTATAGATATATAGTGACTAAAAATGTATGTGAGTATTGGCCTCAAATATTTTGTGACAAAATTTTTGTGTCACCACTTTAGAAAAAATGTGCGTAAAAGATTGCTCTATACCTACTCTTTTTCATAAGTGTCACTAAAAGTAAGATATATGACACTTTTTATGTCACTAAAAGCATGTGTCATTAAATGATACTTTTTTTGTAGTGACCGCCCATGCCCATGCCCCCACCCCAATGACACCACCCAAATCAAGCACCAACAGAGTGTACTCACCGATTGACTTGCTCTTTCTCTCTCTTTCTCACCCTAAAACTATATGTACGTGTAATGGGTATTGGAATAGAATAATTAGAATGGTGGGTATTTCTAAAATATTGGAATAAAAAAGGTGAAAAGAGAAGCTAATGTTACACTGAGGTGTCTAAAATGATGAATTTGAGAGAGTGTGTACGCCCCCACACTTCAAGATTATCTTAATTGTAATATAATTTTACTTTCTATATATTTTATACGTTTTGGTCTTTTTTGTTATACTTAAAAATAGCATAATTACTTTATATTTGATTTAGAATAAAAAAAATTTATTTATTGTAATTTCTTTAGGTGGTTAATTTTAGTTAGATTAATCAATACTAACTATAGTAATTGAATATTTAAAAAATTTTAATAAAGAATTGTTAGTTTATTCTAAACTTTAATTTATTGTAATGGTTACGATGTTAGTAAATATGCATATTTATTATAGCTAATGAGTATGTTTAATACAACTACTGTGAGTTGGTGCTTTTAATAGCTGAGATTTGTGGGAGATGTAACTTTTTAAAAGAGCTGGAGGTTTTTTTTTATAAATGTGTTTGGTAAACTAGCTATAGGTTTAACTTTTAGCATTGAATGGCGTAAAAGAACATTAATATTAATTAAAATTTGTAGTTTATAATTATTAGGAGGAAAAAAATAATTTTGTTTGTCAAAAAGCTCAAGTTCAAACACCTTTGAAGTAGCTTATCATAAAAGAGCTTTTAAGAGCTCTAATTTTCGAATCAAAAGCTCAAACTACTATCAATCAAACGAAATTTTTAGTTTTGAGCTTTCAAAAATAAGAATTGAAGCTCCTAAAAGCTCTTAATTATTGGGTATGTTTGGCAATTGGCATAATTAGTTTTTAGCTGAAGCTTGTAACTAAAGCTTTTGTTAATATATGTGTGTTTTGCAATGTACCTGGAACTGGAGCTGGATCTTTTAATGCAAAACGGCATATAATGACAAATAAAATTTTAAAATGTATTTATAAAAAATAAGATAGAGTGTATATTTGTAATTTTACTTTCCTTAAGCTAAAGCTCATTCCGAAAGCTACTTGGATTAGCTTCTCGTTAAGAGCTTATGATCTTCATAAGCTAATGAGAAAAAAATACCATAAACTCAAGCTATCATAAGCTTCCATTAGCTGCATGCCAAACATAGCCTAGAAATTGAATTTTTCACTCCTTTCTTGACAAAAAGAAGAAATTTGTGTTCCCTCTATCGACAACTTTGATCTTTTATGACGTAATTATATAAATCATAGCTCCAAGATTGAGAGGAGCAATATGGGTGACCACACAAGGCCACAGTTTGTTAGGTACTCACTAATATTTCATTGTTTTTCTCTAATGCAACATGAATAGGTCAATCACACTTCATTTTGTAGGAGACGTAATGTAAATTAAAAGAACACGGTTTGTTTACATTTATATTATTTTTTGATGCTTAATTATAACAATATTTTTTTATATTTTTAGGGTATGTTTGACACGACTAGCTGTAGGCTGTAGCTTTAGCTGGGGTAGTGAGTTGGAGCTTTTGGAAGCTGTTGCTTCTTAAAAAAGCTAGAGTTTTTTGTTTTTATAAATATGTTTGGTACAAATAATTGTAATTGCAACTTTTAGTATTAAATGACGTAAAAAACATAGATATTAATTAAAAGTTATAGTTTATAATTATTTGGAGGGTAAAAAAGTAATTTTGTTTTACCAAAAGCTCAAGCTCGTTTTGAAAGCTACTTCAAGTAATTTCTCGTGGATTGAAAACTTTTAAATCCGAATCAGAAGCTTAACCTCCTATCAACCTAATGAAGCTTTTGAGATTGAGTTTTCAAAAATCAAAAGTTGAAGCTTCTAAAAGATTTATGTAACATCCCTTAACTAGACTAACATAATTTGGCTTCTTAATGTAACTTTATTTAATTTAAGCAACATACTTTGAATTATATTAATAAAAGTTATGCTAAGGGTTAAATATGTTAATGGCTAATAGTTAATATTAAGGGGTGCAAATCACAGTTTGTCAAAGTTCCGTGACTAAAACACGTATCTTATCATCTAATGATTCATTCTAATCATCTGCATATTCAAATTAACACCCACAAAACACATACACTTCATATCTCTCTCTCTCTCTCTCTCTCTCTCTCTCTCTCTCTCTCTCTCTCTCTCTCTCTCTCTCTCTCTCTCTCTCTCTCTCTCTTTCTCTCTCTCTTTACAATTGCAAGAAATTGATTCCTTTGGGAATCATCAAATTGATATCAAGCACAAGAATCTACAAGTAAGTTGAAGTAATTCATGTTTGAAATCATAAAAAATGTGTGAGTTCTACAATCATTGGACAAAGTTTAGGAACCAATTTCACATGAAAACTTTTATAAAACCCAAATTGGATCTCAAAATGTGTTGTAATTACAAAATCTAATAAATAGAAACTTTTATTTGGCAATTAATTGGATTTATCTAGCAAAAAGGTTGCAAGGGACTGAAGGGTCCGAGACATTGAATGTTGAAGTTTCCTGATGATGGCCTTAAACCGAAATTGAGTCTCGGCCCAAAGGCCTTGACTCCGAGACTTGCATCGGCCTTGATCTTTGTGGGTGTGTTGAGTTTAAGTCAAAAAGACTCGGGGTTGGATTTAGATACTTGGACCCTGAGACTTTAAGTCTTGGGGGTGGGGGTGATTATGTGCACAGTTCAACTTCAAGTCTTTGTGTATACTTGCTTATGTTGGTCCTGTTCCATTTCAAGTTGTTTATACTTTGGACCTAGAGACTTTAAGTCTCCATTTTCATCAAAGAATAAACTAAGTAATGGACAGAGTAACTTAAAGACTCAACATGATGCAAAATTCTAAGTACTGGACCCAGAGACTCTAAGGGGGCATTTGGTACGTGGATTTCATGGGATTCACTGAGATTTGCATTTTAAATCATGTGTTTGGTTCGCAGATTTTAGTAAGGGTTTAAAATCCCGGGATTTCATAAACCCATTCCTTCTCTGTTATTTAAAAACCCAACCTCCCCCCTAGGCTTTTAAATCCCAGTTACCTTGTATTTTCATATTAGCAAATTTTTTCTATAAGATAATGCAGATTCTTTGACAAAATCCTGACAAATGCAAATGCTGCATAATACACATCCTTTGACAAAATGCAAATATTAGAGAAAAAAATCTGCGAACCAAACGCCCCCTAAAAGTCTCTCGGTCATGAAACAACGACACAATATTATACTTAAACAAGATAAACAAGATCAAAAGCATACAAATAAGCTACTGTACAACATGATTAACAACAAAAACATGAAACTGAATGCAATAAAGATTATAAAGGTCATGTTCATTATAAAATGACATGATTAACAGGCTAAGCATGTCTATCTATACTATTAAATGAGTAAAATTTTTGTCATTTGTCATCACCTTAATAATGTCATGTGGCTTCATATCCCATTGACATTTGTAATTTGTATTTTTTTAAATATAAATATTCATTTCTTTTTTAATCTCTAAAAATGTTCCTATCCTTAGGGATCTATTAAACATTTAAGATTACCCAATCAACATTTAAAAAATTATCAATTAATTATAATAATGACAATAAACTTTAATTTTATTATTGACTATCTTTTTTGTTTAACTAACTTATACTTAAAACTATATTTAATAAAATATGTTAAGTATCACGTATAAAAAGTTTCAATATATCAAAATTTAATGTTAACCTTTAATTTTAAGTTTATATAACTTTTGAGAAAAATATTTTGTCACATCCTTGCTTTAAACACACTTGCTTAATCCAAGGAATAAATAACAACAGACATAAGCATAATAATAAGTCTAAAGCTTGCATAAGATCTAAATAAAAGCACTACAATACAGTCATGCACTACACGTGCTACAAGGTACGTTGCTAAGTTGCTAAACATCATAATATAAAATAAAGCAGCTACCCAGATCCCAAGGCAGCTCAATACTATACCACAAGCTGAAAAGTGAGCTAAGTCCTCTGGGTTGATCAGAAAATAGACCTAAGCAGATGGTCCAGCTTGCTCTTTGCCTTTTCCTGTAAAAATTGTGAGTAGCAACTGTAAGCTAATTGCTTAGTGAGTTAACAGATATTCATGATGCATGTAAAATATGTGGCGATGAGAAATAAGACCTTCAGCTCCTATTTATATTTAAATTCAAAATTACATCATTTAACGCAAATTGCTCAAAATACTTAAAATAAAAATAAAAAAATACAAAATAAAAAGCAAGGTGTTATAGTATGAGCCCACCACGCTTGCACTTCGTCCTCGAAGTACCTAAGGCTCAAACAGATGCGGATATCGAGCTCTCATGTCTTGCTCAGTTTCCCAGGTCTGGGAAATACCATGAGAAGTTCTCCATTGCACCAACACCATTGCCACTTCTCGATTTCTTAGCTTCTTCATCTTCGTCTCCAAAATAACCTCAGGCTCATCGCATTACAGCTTCTCATTGATCTTCTAACTCAGATGATCAGCCCATTTTTCGCTTTCATTTTCCTTGAACTTCCTCAGCTGTGAGATGTGAAACACCGGATGTATGTTGGATAATTCGTTCGGCAAGTCCAAAAGATATGACTGACTCCCAACACGTTCGATGATCTTAAAAGGACCAACGAATCGTGGTGCTAACTTGCCACGTTTGCCGAATCTGAACACGCCTTTCATCGGTGAGACCTTTAATACCACATAATCATCCTTCTGAAATTCCAGTGGCTTATGGCGTCGGTCATGATACAACTTTTGTCGAGATTGAGCAGTTTCCAGTCGTTGGCGAATGATTCGAATCTTGTAGTTAGTCTGTTGAAGTAATTCGAGACCAGCGATGGGTGCTTCACCGGCTTCATGCCAACAAGTAGGCGTTCGATACTTGCGTCCGTATAAGGCTTCAAAAGGTGCGGCTTTGATAGATGAGTGGTAGCTGTTGTTGTAAGAAAACTCTGCTAACGGCAAGTGGTCGTCCCAATTACCGCTAAACTCGAGTACACAAGCCCGCAGCATGTCTTCGAGAGTAAGGATCGTGCGCTCGCTTTGGCCATCAGGCTGCGGATGATACGCCGTGCTCATTCTGATCTTGGTGCCTAATCCATCTTGCATTGCACTCTAGAATCTCGAAGTGAACCTGCTGTCGCGATCTGAAACGATTGACAATGGCACTCCGTGTCGAGAAACAATTTCATCTATGTAGATCTTAGCCAGTTTCTCCAGTGAATAGTTCTCGCGTATCGGAATGAAATGAGCGACTTTGGTTAGACGATCCACGATCACCCATATTGCATTGTGCTGTCTCCGCGTTGTCGGAAGCTTTGTCACGAAATCCATTGTTATATGATCGAACTTCCACTCGGGAATTGGTAGAGGCTGAAGACTACCGTAAGGCTGCTGATGCTCCGCTTTGACTAATCGGCATGTAACACAATTATCGACATATTGGCCTACGTCTCTTTTCATACCAGGCCACCAATACTCGGCTTTTAGATCGTTGTACATCTTGGTGCTGCCAGGATGTACTGAGAAGTTAGAACAGTGAGCTTCCGAAAGAATTTTCTGTCGAACATCACCAAATTTGGGAACCCAAACACGATTCTTGAAGAGCTTTAAGCCACAAGGGCTATTGATTAAGAATTGAAGTTGCCCTTTCATGACTTCAGAATTGAGGTTTTCTTCTTTCAAGACTTCAGCTTGGGAAATAAGAATTTCATCGATCAGAGTAGAGGAAAATGAAGTATGAGTCAGAGTATAGAGGCATTTTGCGGAATACGATTTACGACTCAATGCATCGGCCACCACATTCGCTTTGCCAGGGTGTTACAGAACTCACAGTCATAGTCTTTGATGAGTTCCATAGAGCGTCGCTGGCGCATGTTGAGCTCCTTCTGACTGAAGATGTATTTAAGACTCTTGTGATCCGTATATAACTGGCATTTGGTGCCGTAGAGATAATGACGCCACGTTTTCAATGCGAAAGTCACTGCAGCAAGTTCAAGATCATGAGTCGGCTGGCTCTTTTCATGATCCTTGAGTTGGCGAGAAGGATATGCTATAACTCGGCCTCTTTGCATCAGAACACATCCGAGCCCTTGATATGAAGCATCGCTGAAGACCACAAAGTCTTCATTGCCTTCGGGTAAGGCCAGAATAGGTGCTTCGGTGAGTTTCTGCTTTAAAGTTTGGAATGCAATTTCTTGAGCTTTTTCCCAAATAAAGGAAATGTTCTTGCGAGTAAGTGAAGTAAGAGGCACGACTAATTTAGAGAAGTCCTTAATGAATCGACGGTAGTAACCCGCCAATCCCAAGAAACTTCGGATCTCAGTAGCTGATCTGGGAGCTTCCCAATTTTGAATGACTTCTATCTTAAAAGGATCCACAGAGATTCCTTCACCAGATATCACATGTCCAAGGAATTGTATCTGATAAGATACAAGATTTGCAAGTTAACGTTGAGCATGAAATTTAAGAAAATATAGGCTTAAAAATGAATAAATCGTGATTGTAAGCACCTGTCGCAACCAAAATTCGCATTTAGAGAACTTGACATAAAGTCGCTCCTTGCGCAGCAACTCTAGCAGTTCTCTAAGATGCACAGCATGCTCAGCTTCGATTTTGGAGTAGATGAGAATATCGTCTATAAAGACGATAACAGACTTGTCAAGCATTGGCCTACAAACACGGTTCATCAGATCCATGAATACCGCAGGAGCGTTTGTAAAACCAAAGGGCATAACAAGAAAATCGTAATGCCCATATCTGGTACGGAAAGCTGTTTTGGAAACATCTTCTTCACGAACTTTGAGCTGATGATACCCAGATCTAAGATCGATCTTTGAGAAGTAACTGGCTCCCTGAAGTTGGTCGAAAAGATCGTCTATTCTGGGCAACGAATATTTATTCTTTATTGTTACCTTGTTCAACTCCCTATAATCAATGTACATCCGGAGAGTCCCATCTTTCTTCTTAACGGAAAGAACATGAGCTCCCCATGGAGATGAACTTGGTCGTATGAGTCCTTTGTCAAGCAAGTCTTGCAATTGCTTCATCATTTCTTGCATCTCAGAAGGTGCAAGTCGATATGGGGCTCGAGCAATTGGTGCCGCGCCTGGCACTAAATCAATTCTGAACTCCACCTGACGGTCTGGTGGGAGTCCAGAGATGTCCTCGGGAAAGACATCGGGAAACTCTTAGGCTATCGGTACCTCGACTAAAGTTTTCTTTTCAGACTTAGCATCTATTGCATATGCTAAGTATGTCACGCAACCTTTAGCTATATGCTTCCTAGCTTTCGCTACAGAAATTAAGCATAATTTACCTTTCTTTCTGTCGCCATAGATGCAAATACTGCGACCATCGGGAGTAGTGAGTTTTATTAACTTCTTCTTGCAGACAATGTTGGCGTCATGATGATCAAGCCAATCCATACCCACGATGACGTCGAATTCGTGAAAGTCCATCAGAATAAGGTCCAGTTGGAAAGTACAATTATCAAGTAGAATTATGCAGTCGCGGTAAATTTTATCGGTAGACACGCACACGTTACTGGCCGTTTCAATATCAAATATAACAGGTAGCATAGTCGGTGCAATTCCAAGTTTAGATGCAAATGAATTTGATATGAAAGAACGGTTGGCTCCTGAATCAAAAATAACTCTAGCAGGGATAGAGTTAACAAGAAACATACCAGATACCACATCTAGTATTTCCTTCGCTTGCTCGGCCGTTATTTGGAATGCGCGGTTCTGACTTCGTGCTGACTCGTTACGGCGGCTAGAACCTCCACGCGATGTGCTATGTCGGGCCGACTGATTTTGTCTTTGCTGCTGTTGATGCTGTTTAGGTCGGTGTTGTTGCTGCTGCAGTCGTGGATGATGTTCTGCACTCGGATAAACTAAACTGAACGGATGTGTGCATGCCCGCTCATTATGTCCAGGACGTAAACAATTGTTACAAACCGTAACTTTGTTAGGACATTTTTCACTGCTATGCCCTATGTCGTTGCACATGTAGCACCTCACATCATCGGGGTTACAACGCCCAATGTGTGACATATGGCAGCGGCGACACTGCCTCGGTTCAGAATGTACTACATAAGATCGAGATTGCTGTGCCGGAGGTGAGCTAAACTGTCGGTACTGAGACTGCTGTGGTTGAGAATATCTGGATGAAGATCCAGGATAACTGCCAGTGCGTGATTTATTGGGCGGTGACGGACAAGTCGGGTTGATAGATGAAGCAGTAACTCCTCCAGCTCGAATAAAGTCCTGCTCGAGAATTCGAGCAGCTTCAACGACATCAGCATAGTTGGTATATCTCTGGTGCTTCAAGAACTTCTGATACTCGGGATGCAGACCCGTCAGAAAACGGTCGATCTTTCGCTCCTCTGTAGCAACTTGGTAGTCAGACAGCAGGCTAAGTCGAGTAAACTCAATCTCATACTCAGTCACCGATTTGGATCCCTGAGTAAGAGACATCAGCTTCTCTTCCAAACGTTTCTTTTCATCAGTCGGGCAGTACTGACGAAAGAAAATAACCTTAAATTCATCCCAAGATAGGGACTTAATCCAGTTAACTCCATGCATGTTCTCCTGAGATCTCCACCACATAACAGCGCCACCCTGAAACAATGTAGTAGCAAAGCTGACCTTTGATTCCTCAGCGCAGTCACTAATAAGAAATATCCGCTCGATGCCAGTATTCCACTCGAGCGCTTCGATAGAGTTTGCAGCACCCTTGAAAGGTTGAGCTCCGCAAGCTTTGAAGTAACGGAAGTTGCAGCCCTTAGGAGGGACTACAAGAGCTTCCTCCTCGTCAGTGTCGTCGTTACGACGTCCAGTATCATCATGCTGCTGCTTCCTACGTTCTTCTCTGCGCCTAGTTTTGGCTTCATCACGAGCACGAAATTGATCTTGCAGAAACTTAGCTTGACGCTCATTGTTTTCATTATTTGCATGATCTGTTCAGGAGTGAGTCCACCTCCAGCTCCTTCACCAGATCCAGACATTTTCTGTAATAAAATAAATAGTGCTTGCATAAGAATAGGTATAATTCCTATTCTACCCCATTTGCCCAATTCCTAAAGCAAAGTCAAAGCCTATCTCAGGTCAAGTTAAAGCCTAGATATTCGAAGCTAATATCTTTGCTTAAAAGTTTGAGTCCAAGTGTTATTGCTAACACTTGAATCCCTCAAACTAATGCTCTGATACCATCCTGTCACATCCTTGCTTAATCCCAGGAATAAATAACAACAGACATAAGCATAATAATAAGTCTAAAGCTTGCATAAGATCTAAATAAAAGCACTACAATACAGTCATGCACTACACGTGCTACAAGGTACGTTGCTAAGTTGCTAAAACATCATAATATAAATAAAGCAGCTACCCAGATCCCTAGGCAGCTCAATACTATACCACAAGCTGAAAAGTGAGCTAAGTCCTCTGGGTTGATCAGAAAATAGACCTAAGCAGATGGTCCAGCTTACTCTTTACCTTTTCCTGTAAAAATTATGAGTAGCAACTGTAAGCTAATTGCTTAGTGAGTTAACAGATATTCATGATGCATGTAAAATATGTGGCGAAAGTGCCTATAAAGGCTGTTATGCTTGCTTGCTTGCTTAATACCCAGAATGAATGCTTGCACAATTGAGACGTTGCACGCTGAAAGGAGATGCCGCTACTAGGGGTTACCGCTGACAGATGATCAATCTGTGATGCGGGGCTAGCTACCCGCATAATGCTTGGGATAGTGGTGAGTATCAGAATTGCTTGCTTATAAAGTTAAAATGCTTATGAAATGCACAAAGAAACGCTCAAACAAGGCTTCCTGTATAATATGCAGAATAATAAACAGATAGCAATAATTTATGCACATTAATAGATCAGATGTAAGATCCGACTAAGCTGAGCACCGCCTGTACCACAGTGTTCGCCTTGACTCACAAAAGTCTATTGAAGTCCAAAGAAAGCATATAGAAGCAAATTATGTCTCAATTACATAAAATACATGTAAACAAGAATAAGTGTTACTCACTGTACTGTCTTATGCTTTGTAATATTCCGAGATGCTTGCTCGGGCTTATCTATGCTTTATATTGCTTTGAAACGCTTACACTTGCTTATCTAGACTTTAATATATATCTGGCACTGGCTCTGACTCATAAATGAGCTAAACCGTTTAATTTAATATCTGTAGTGCTGTGAAATATCTGTAATTTAACATTACAGAACATACGCTAAATTAATAATGCTAGCTTAAAATTCCAACATCTACAAACCATAACTTCTAACTAATATCTTGCTAATTATTTTGTTAATTTATGCGTTCCTCATGAATTTTATTAATTAAATTCGAATTTAGGGGGGGGAGGATTCGAATTTGTGCATTAAATTCGAATCATAAGGCTAAATTCGAATACATAATCTCGAACATAGGGTAAATTCGAACCTAAGGTTTCGAATTTAGCTATATTCGAGTTTGTTCTTGGAATCTCGAGTTTGTTCATGTTTTGCAACTTTCAAACATGTATTTCCAACTCTATAATCATGAATATGCTAAGGAATAAGTCTAGGTTCGATTCTATTATACATAATCTAACAGAATCGAGTTAAAACTCAAGCAAAAATAGCTTTAAACGAATTAAAGATGGGGAATTTGAAGTCTTTTCTCAAAACCGAAAATAAAGAAGATGAAAATGGCGATTCTTACCTCAAACTCGAATCAAATCTCACATGCAATGACAGATTCGTGTAGTACTCTTCGAGATATTTCCGATGACGTAAAGAACTCGAGATTTGGACGGTCGGTTTGGGAGAAAAGGTAGAGAGAAGGTTCGGTTTTAGAGAGATAAGCTCTGAAATAGGGAATTGGCTTTGCAAGAATGAGAAATAAGACCTTCAGCTCCTATTTATATTTAAATTCAAAATTACATCATTTGACGCAAACTGCTCAAAATACTTAAAATAAAAATAAAAAAATAAAAAATAAAAAGCAAGGTGTTATAGTATGAGCCCACCACACTTGCACTTCGTCCTCGAAGTACCTAAGGCTCAAACAGATGCGGATATCGAGCTCTCATGTCTTGCTTAGTTTCCCAGGTCTGGGAAATACCATGAGAAGTTCTCCATTGCACCAACACCATTGCCACTTCTCGATTTCTTAGCTTCTTCATCTTCGTCTCCAAAATAACCTCAGGCTCATCGCATTGCAGCTTCTCATTGATCTTGTAACTCAGATGATCGGCCCATTTTTCGCTTTCATTTTCCTTGCACTTCCTCAGCTGTGAGACGTGAAACACCGGATGTATGTTGGATAATTCGTTCGGCAAGTGCAAAAGATATGACTGACTCCCAACACGTTTGATGATCTTAAAAGGACCAACGAATCATGGTGCTAACTTGCCACGTTTGCCGAATCTGAACACGCCTTTCATCGGTGAGACCTTTAATACCACATAATCATCCTTCCGAAATTCCAGTGGCTTATGGCGTCGGTCGTGATACGACTTTTGTCGAGATTGAGCAGTTTCCAGTCGTTGGCGAATGATTCGAATCTTGTCGTTAGTCTGTTGAAGTAATTCGGGACCAGCGATGGGTGCTTCACCGGCTTCATGCCAACAAGTAGGCGTTCAACACTTGCGTCCGTATAAGGCTTCAAAAGGTGCGGCTTGGATAGATGAGTGGTAGCTGTTGTTGTAAGAAAACTCTGCTAACGGCAAGTGGTCATCCCAATTACCGCTAAACTCGAGTACACAAGCCCGCAGCATGTCTTCGAGAGTAAGGATCGTGCGCTCGCTTTGGCCATCAGGCTGCGGATGATACGCCGTGCTCATTCTGATCTTGGTGCCTAATCCATTTTGCAATGCACTCTAGAATCTCGAAGTGAACCTGCTGTCGCGATCTGAAACGATTGACAATGGCACTCCGTGTCGAGAAACAATTTCATCTATGTAGATCTTAGCCAGTTTCTCCAGTGAATAGGTCTCGCGTATCGAAATGAAATGAGCGACTTTGGTTAGACGATCCACGATCACCCATATTGCATTGTGCTGTCTCCGCGTTGGCGGAAGCTTTGTCATGAAATCCATTGTTATATGATCGAACTTCAACTCGGGAATCGGTAGAGGCTGAAGACTACCGTAAGGCTGCTGATGCTCCGCTTTGATTAATCGGCATGTAACACAATTATCGACATATTGGCCTACGTCTCTTTTCATACCAGGCCACCAATACTCGGCTTTTAGATCGTTGTACATCTTGGTGCTGCCAGGATGTACCGAGAAGTTAGAACAGTGAGCTTCCGAAAGAATTTTCTGTCGAACATCACCAAATTTGGGAACCCAAACACGATTCTTGAAGAGCTGTAAGCCACGAGGGCTATTGATTAAGAATTGAAGTTGCCCTTTCATGTCTTCAGAATTGAGGTTTTCTTCTTTCAAGACTTCAGCTTGGGAAATAAGAATTTCATCGATCAGAGTAGAGGAAAATGAAGTATGAGTCAGAGTATAGAGGCATTTTACGGAATACGATTTACAACTCAATGCATCGGCCACCACATTCGCTTTGCCAGGGTGATACAGAAACTCACAGTCATAGTCTTTGATGAGTTCCATGGAGCGTCACTGGCGCATGTTGAGCTCCTTCTGACTGAAGATGTATTTAAGACTCTTGTGATCCGTATATAACTGGCATTTGGTGCCGTAGAGATAATGACGCCACGTTTTCAACGCGAAAGTCACTGCAGCAAGTTCAAGATCATGAGTCGGCTGGCTCTTTTCATGATCCTTGAGTTGGCGAGAAGCATATGCTATAACTCGGCCTCTTTGCATCAGAACACATCCGAGCCCTTGATATGAAGCATCGTTGAAGACCACAAAGTCTTCATTGCCTTCGGGTAAGGCCAGAATAGGTGCTTCGGTGAGTTTCTGCTTTAAAGTTTGGAATGCAATTTCTTGAGCTTCTTCCCAAATAAAGGGAATGTTCTTGCGAGTAAGTGAAGTAAGAGGCACGACTAATTTAGACAAGTCCTTAATGAATCGACGGTAGTAACCCGCCAATCCCAAGAAACTTCGGATCTTAGTAGCTGATATGGGAGCTTCCCAATTTTGAATGGCTTCTATCTTAGAAGGATCCACAGAGATTCCTTCACCAGATATCACATGTCCAAGGAATTGTATCAGATAAGATACAAGATTTCCAAGTTAACGCTGAGCATGAAATTTAAGAAAATATAAGCTTAAAAAATGAATAAATCGAGGTTGTAAGCACCTGTCGCAACCAAAATTCGCATTTAGAGAACTTGGCATAAAGCTGCTCCTTGCGCAGCAACTCTAGAAGTTCTCTAAGATGCACAACATGCTCAGCTTCGGTTTTGGAATAGATGAGAATATCTTCTATAAAGACGATAACAGACTTGTCAAGCATTGACCTACAAACACGGTTCATCAGATCCATGAATACCGTAGGAGCGTTTGTAAAACCAAAGGGCATAACAAGAAACTCGTAATTCCCAAATCTGGTACGGATA
The DNA here is from genome assembly GCA_020465985.1 of Centrapalus pauciflorus. Lineage (NCBI taxonomy): Eukaryota > Viridiplantae > Streptophyta > Magnoliopsida > Asterales > Asteraceae > Centrapalus > Centrapalus pauciflorus. Next base: position 62,064 of record JAANYP010006423.1, on the reverse strand, counting down.
GTTGTTTTGGAAACATCTTCTTCACGAACTTTGAGCTGATGATACCCAGATCTAAGATCGATCTTTGAGAAGTAACTGGCTTCTTCACGAACTTTGAGCTGATGATACCCAGATCTAAGATCGATCTTTGAGAAGTAACTGGCTCCCTGAAGTTGGTCGAAAATATCGTCTATTCTGGGCAACGGATATTTATTCTTTATTGTTACCTTGTTCAACTCCCTATAATCAATGCACATCCGGAGAGTCCCATCTTTCTTCTTAACGAAAAGAACAGGAGCTCCCCAGGGAGATGAACTTGGTCGTATGAGTCCCTTGTCAAGCAAGTTAATAAACTAGCAAAGAGTTAAAGGCACACAAAATCAGAGCAAAAGGGAAAAAGCAAAGGCAAAGGAAAAAGACAAAAAGCATTTGTTTCCCTAATAAAATTCAGGAGGTGTAACTATTCCACTACAGATTGTTGGCAACAAAGCACGAGCCAGAACACAAATATAGCTAATAAAGCTAAACAGAACAAAGCGCATAATAAACACAATATGTGAGTTGTAGATTTTACTTTATGATGTGTGTTTTGTAATTTGTGACTTATGTTGCAGCGTAGCATTTAGGGCCATCTCGTTGATTTTGGAGGCCCTGTGCCACAATAATAAAAGAGGCCCTCTACAAACAAATTTTTTCAATACATATAAAACGATAAAAAGGTTATATACATCCAAAATATTAAAAAACCATTGAAAAAGGGGATACATATTATTTATCTCTTGAATAATGATATTCGCCTAGCATTCCTTGAAGCAAAATCGTTGATCATATCTTCGTAATTGACACTCTCCAATAAATTGTTTTCGATAGCTAATAGTGCTAATCCATTATGTCGCTCTTGTGCCATTGTAGACCGCAAGTAAGACTTCAACAACTTTAACTTCGAGAAACTTCTTTCTGCGGAGGCAATAGTAATAGGAATAGTGAACAATACTCTATAAGCAATAATAGCATTAGGAAAACAATCAATTTGTTTCAAAAACTTTAAGATATCCATAGGTCCCATTTTTTCATTAGGCAAAAAAATTTGTAAATAACTTCAGCTCTACGTAAAGATCATTTGTATCAATATCAGATTGTCCATTATTTCTAAGTGCATCTTCAAGCTTACAACAACATGACTTAAGACTATTATCATCATGAGACTTCAACTTATCAGATGTAAATAAGAATCCAAAAATATTTTCATACTCTTGGTAATGTTCAAATCTAGATTTTGAGGAAGCAAGCGCTTGATCAACAATATATAAGAAATAATTAACTCTAAATGACTCTTCAGCAGAAAAAGAAGCATCTTGATTAATTGAACTCTCATCAAATTGTTTCTTCCTTCGAATTACACGTTTTTTTAGGAAACACGGGATCAATCTCCATTTCAATGGCAATTTGTTTAGCAACTTCTATAGCATTAGAATAACCCGTGTCTCTATACTTCTCAAAAAAAAGAAATCAAACCTTTCACTTCTATAATAGCAACATCAATAAGCATATTTTTAGTTTGTAACTTTAGACTAACCAAATTTACTACTGATAGTATTTCGTACCAAATTACTATTGCTAATAAAAACTCAAAATCACCAAGTTCATTTGTTGCTAAAGATTTAGCTTCACTTTTAATTTTAGAATCGTTATCACTATTTGCAACTTGAGGTACAGCTTCTCTAATTTCAAAAAGTTGAAATCTAATGGCTTTTACCCTATCAACACGACTCTCCCAACGAGTTGTACACAAAGATTTAAGGGTTAATCCTTTGACATTATCTTTGAAAATTGACCACCTTTTATTAGAATTAGCAAAAATTGTATAAATGCGTTGTATGATTCCAAAAAAATCTCTAGCCATACCACATGTACTAGCCATGTCACATAAAATAAGATTAAGGTTATGACAACCACACGAAGTATAAAAAGCTCTAGGATTAATATCTAAAAATTTCCTTTGTACTCCTTGATGTTTCCCTTTCATATTTGATCCGCTGTCATAACCTTGACCACACATATCATCAATATCAAGACCAAGAGATATCAATTCTTCTTGTGTAACATTAAAAAGTCCTTGACCGGTGGTATCATCAACATTCAAAAATCCTAAAAACGATTCTTCAATATTAACACTTGTGGAAGAAACATTTACATATCTTAGTATTAAAGACATTTGTTCTTGATGACTAGTATCAGGGGTAAAATCAAGTATCAAAAAAAAATATTTCGATTGTTTAATCTTATTAATAATTTGGGATTTAATATCACGAGAAAGTAAAATTATTAACTCATTTTGAATGTTATGACCAAGATAATGAAAATGAATTTCATCGCTTGTTATGCGACGCACATGCTCTTTGATAACCGGATCAAACTCTTGCAACATTTCAATCAACCCTAAAAAATTTCCATTACTTTTATGATATAATTTTTCATTTTTTCCACGAAAAGCTAAATTATGTTTAAAAAGGAATTTTACACTTGAAATAATTCTCACTAGAACATTTTTCCAATGATCCCTCTATTTTTCAAATTTTCTTGCATCACTTTGTCAATCGTTTCATTTTTTCTTAATCTTTGACGCATGTCAAACCAAGTAGCCATGTTTGTTATATGTTCTAAACTAACTTCATGTTCTTTAAGTCTAATGCTAAGATGTGCCCAATCCGCAAAACCCTCATTAGCTAATTGTCCCTTTGCAAGCCCTTTTCTAAGTACTTTACAACAAAAACAAAATACTTTGTCAAGCTTTTTCGAATATACTAACCATTCTCTATCAGACTTCTCATTATTTGGTAAAATCCTAGTATATAATGCCGCAGAAAATCGTCTAGAAAATTTATCTTTTGGACCCTTTTCAAGTGACATATCTCTTTTTGGACCTTTTGTTACTTATACCTTAATCATGTGAGAACTTAATCCGTCCCAATTTCTTGGATCAAATATATCTATATCAATCTTAGGATCATCAACATTAGCATCCAAAGAAATACTATGATCAACATTACAATTATCAATACCAGTACCATCAACACATGTATTTTCAACATCAATACCATCAACACCTTTATCATAAATATTAGTATCATTACCATTGATATTGTCAATATTAGTATCATCAACACACTTGTCATCAATATTAGTATCATCTAAATTTACATTAGGATCAATATTAGTATCATCAACATTAACATTAGTAGTATCATCATTAAAATCCACATTATCAATATTTTCATCATGAAGAGATACTTGTGGGCCTTGTGACTTTTTTTGAAAAAACTTATCTAACGCACCACTTTGTGATCTAACGAGTTCTTCAATCCTCTTTTTCTTTTTACGTTTTTCACATCCAAAATCATATTTTCTCAATTTAGGAGCCATAGTTCATAAAAGAGCAAGATAATGATGAAATAAATGGACTAAATGGCAATAGAAGTTACGTGACCTGATCGATGTTGTATAATCTGCTGCTAGCAAAATGTAATCCAGTGAGATTGAGTCAGTGAAATAATCGGCCAATTGCCCAAGTCCAATGTCCAATCTCAGTACTTAAATGATAATTTTGAAACAATAATGATTAATAAGAATCAGCATTCAACAAAATAGAAAAAAGAAATGTATTATTCCGTTGATTAAACAAAATACCTATAATCAATCGTCCAAAATCAATCAACAAAATACCGATGAGGCGATGCTTTTTCCGTTCTTCGGCTTCCCCAAATGGCCAAAATCAACCGCCCTTTTTGATTTTTCTGTGGAGCAGTGAAGCCGTGAAGGGATGAAAGTCTGAAAGATTAAAGAAACTCCAAGACAATCACACAAACTCAAGTTACCAACGAATAGAAAAGACGAATAGTTTCTGTCTTTCGAATTCTGTAACAACCCAACTTTTAGCCCAAATAAATATCTGATTATCGAACCAAAAATGTAATTTTATTACATTACTTTGAATTATAATTTAATTAAGTCTTTGAAATATTTTAATTAAATTATATAAATATTTAAATTATGATTTATGATTTAATAAATTATTAAGATAATTAAATAAAAGATATATAAGATACGAAAGTAATAGTGGGTTAAGTAGCAAACATAACTAGTTAGAGTATATAAACGGAATTTAAGTCATAAAATCAGATTTATACTCTCTCTCTACACTCTCTCTCTAGACTTTTTCTCTCTCTACTCTCTCTCTACATCTCTCTAAGTTTTCTCCCAAACCGACCGTCGGATCATCAAGATTTATACGTTATCGGGAAGATTACGAAGAGTACTACAAGATTATGGTGTTGCATGTATGATTACACACGAATCTGAGGTAAGAATTTACGTTTTAAGTTTTATATCTTTCAGTTTTTAAGTTATAAATTCGAATTTAGTATTTTTATGAGTTTAAGCAAGAATAATTTGAGATTTAATTAGAATGAGTATAATATAAACGAATCTAGGCTTAATATTTAGTATATATATGAGTTTAGGCTTGAAAATATGAGATTTAAGGCTATAGATAATGAACAAATTCGAAATATCAAGAACAAACTCGAAATATATGAACAAACTCGACTCTTATTGCTAAAATCGAATTATGGTTCGAATCTAACCATTAAACTCGAGGGTGATTCGAATTTATACATAAATTCGAAATATGCTTCGAATTTAACTAACTTTCGAATTTGATATATAGGTGTGTTCGAATTTACTCATAGATTCGAAGAGACCTTCGAATTTAATCCCATATGGCTTTAAAATTATCCCTTTCGAATTTGATGAGGGTTCGAATCTGATGTTAGATTCGAAGGGTATTTCGAATCTAACACATAGCCTTCGATTCTAGCTTATATTGTGACAAGGATTCGAGTTTAATTTCCTACATGCTTCGAATCTATTTCTTAGATTCGAATGTGTTCGAATCTAATACATAAAGGCTTCGAGTTTGTCAGATTTGAATTTAATTGGTAAACTTGAAACCCACTCCTTAAGCTTGAATGTATTAAATGAAATACATTTACAATACATAAAATATCAATGAATGCATTTAGGATTAATTATATATATAAATGATTAATTATATATATATACCAAGATCTTTAGAAAACATAATGAACAAAGAAAGAAAGATTTTGATAAGATTGATGAGCATATAATCAAGATACGAAATGTTGAGATTAAAAGACCAAACTAACGAATCTTGAGCTTATTAAACGAATGAATATTGAATACATTATTCAAATGAATCAAAGCGCTAATATATATCAATAATGATATGATTAACAGATTGTGAGCAACAGAGCCAGAGCCAGAAACTAAAAGAGCACAAATAGCCAGTAACTGTGAGTTGTAGATTTCATTTTAACTGCATATTATGTGAATTGAGACTTTTGTTGCATGAATCTGATTTATTGATATTCTGATCTTGAGCGTATTGAAATATTGTCATAGTATATTTACTATGATTTGTTGAGCTGAGTATTTCTTCTTCTAGATTCGATTCTTTGACGAGTCACTTGATTGTTAAGCTTAACACCATCACTATTGCTCAGTGTTGGGTTAATGTTAGGCTTCTGATGTGCTGATTTACGTGATGAAAGCACAGAGGGTAGCTAGAGCTGAGCATTCCGATGATATCCATATAGAGCTTTTACTGGTAGCTAGCCCAGTACGTGGCTGATCCCCACTAATGATGCGTGTGTATGGATTTATCATCATCCGAGCATTCCTTATGAATTTGTCTAAAAGTCTCAAGAGCAACAACAGTTTTATAACTGGGAGCTGAGCAAAAGTCGCGCATCAAAAGAGCATTAATTGGCCAATGACCCTTCGAGATTGAGCTGTGCATGAGCCTAGTGCAGTGCATATAGAGCTGAGCCGTGCATGAGCCGAGTGCAGTGCATGTGCTTCCGCGTTCATAATTGCATGTTAAATGTGAAATTCTACATTCTCACTAAGCAATTAAGCTTACCCCGTTGTTGCATTATTTTTCAGGTAAAGGCAAAGGATTGGCTGGACCTAGTTCATAGGTCAGGACTTTGAAAGAGCTTGAAGTGCATTAGAACCTGTTTCGACACCTTGGTACTTGATTGAAGATTTAGCTTTGGGGATTGGGCTAGTTTACATTTGTGCTTTGATGAAATAGTCTAGAAGTTTGTACCTTATACTTAGTCTTTTGTCTCTGTTTGTAATTAACTTTATTTCCGCAATTGTTAATTTTATCTTAGTTTCCTGATTGATATTGCATTGCGACTGGGCCTTGACTTGAGTCCTTTGAGAAATCAGAGGGTCTCACAAATTCGCTGTGACTGTTTGCTTATTTTCAGAAGATCATCAGATGAATCAAATCGAGTTTCAATCTTTAATCTTTCTTTTTGATTTTCAGAACAATACAGATTACTAATTTAATACCAACTGCAGATTTGGGGTTTCTAAATACCTTCGAATTTTTGGACGTTGAAGAATACATGCCGCCATCGCTTCGATCTTGCTGAGTTTCTAAATACATGCCGTTGGGGTTTCTAAATACATGCCGCCATCGCTTCGATCTTGCTGAGTTTCTGTCATCGGCCATCGCAAAATCGAATGACGCTTAGATTTCTAGGAAAGGCGCCGCTGAGGAGGGAGGAGTGAGGCGCTGATTTCAGGATGAGAGATTGAGAGACCGTCGTTTGCACTTTGCATCTGATGGGTTATTGCCTATTGGGTTAATCAGGGTAAAGATGGGCTAAAATTTGGGCTTTAAAAAACCTAGGTATACTATGTAAGTCCAGATACATTTTGAGGCCCTTAGCAATATGGGGGCCCTGTGCAGTGGATCAGTCTGCACAGGGTAATAGCCGCCCCTGGTAGCATTCATTTGACATTCTTTTAACTCTAAGCAGCTTAGGTAAATTGCACGACATGATTTATCGATCATCTTAAGTTTGGGATACTAGAATGATTTCTTCAATATTATCAGCATATGCATAGGTATTTTATTATAAAGCGTAGCACCAACACTATTGTTTAGTGATTGGGTGACAGTCTAAGCTATAATATATTATGTTATTTACATGATCAAAGCACAAAAGGCAATAGAGCAAGAGCATACTTCGATCATACCCACATAACTTACTGGTAGCTAGCCTAGTACGTGTTTGATCTCCACTTATGTGTGTGTGTGTGGACTTATCATCCTCCCAATCTACTTTGTTCGTTAAAGTCTCAATAGCGACAACTGTTTATACTGTATGAAGCAAGGTCACACATTAAGGCACATAATGAACGGTAGGGATGATCATTTGGACCAAAAAAATCGGTCCGAACAAAAAAAAACCCGAAAACCGGCCCAGACCAAACCGTTATTAATAAAATTGGTCCGGTTTCGATTTCTTTAAAATCACTATTTTCGGCTTTTGGTTTCCGGGTTCGGCCCACCGATTTTTGGTTTTTAGCCCGGCCCAAACCGGAATCTAAAATTGTTATTTTTTTGTAGTCCATAAAGAAACAAATTTTCTAAATATTATTTCTAAATCATATAAAAAGTATATGTAATAGTTATTGAGTTTTTTCGTAACTATATAACCATGTAAGTCTTTTTAACGATGTAAATATTTTTTTATAGAGATAATATATAAAGAACTTAATATAAGTAATGTATGTTTGATATTTTATTTTGTTTAAAGAAAATGTGATAAACTTTATAATTTCATAAAAAAAAATAGTTGAGCAAAAAAGATAAACAAAACATTAAAACATCTATAAAACGTGTACTGGTTCCAACCGGTCCAAGAACCAAAAAACCAGACCGGACCAAACCCGTATTACAAATATTGGGCCGGTTTTCGGTTTTCTTATTTCCCTAATTTTGGTTTTTGGTTTTTTTTTTGTCCGGGCCGGTTTGGTCAAAATGCTCATCCCTAATTAACGGTCCCTAATAATCATAATTGGACGGGATGGCAAGGCAGCCAGGGGCGGATCCTGAAATTTTTGTTATCAGTGTCACTTTTTTAAACTAAGTATTAACTTATATTTTCAAAATATTTTCTAAGATGCATCGGGTCACCGAAACGGATTATCAACACAAAATTAACAAATAACAAGATTTTTCTAATTAAAAAATACATACTACAACACCATTAACATTAAAAAGCAATTAGATTGGACCGATTGGTTATTGCTGGAAGATTCAGATGATGATTGAAACTTTCTTTTCAAAAATTTGTCTATTAACCGATTTTTTTTTTTAAATTTACAAATAAGTTTAACAATTAATCAAATAAATTTAAATAAATAAACATTTAACAAATAAGCAGTTTACATTTAATTTGTCCATTAACCCAAAAGGTATTAAACATCCAGCAAGAAGGGTGGAGCTGGTGAAATTATGAAATTGAAACTTGAATTGGGAAGGGACGAATGAAGCGCACGCAGGAAGAGAGGGGCTATTGGGCTAATACAATAATACTTAATTGACCGATTGTTTAAACATTTTGTTGGGTTTCTTTAAAGAAAACAAATTATGTTTAAAATTCAGTAATATTCAATAAATTTGAGTAATAAAAACATTAAATATAAATTATATTTGTATATTACAAGTTTATAAATTTTTCGTAGGTGTCACACAAAAAAAATCTTAGGGGTCACTCGAGTTTTTGATACATACGTATTTCAGTATTTTGAAATTTTATCAGTGTCGAGTGAGACCCCTCTTTATATATTAAATCCGCCCCTGAAGGCAGCACACCACACATATAAATTCATGTTTAAATGAAAATATTTACTAACTCACTAAGCAAATTTATCTTATCAATTTTTGCATATTTCTTTTCAAGTAAAGGTAAATCCTAGGAGCTGTACCCTTAAACTTAAATATCAAATTTGGATTATAATAACTACTTTATCTCATGATTTTCTAAATAATCTATATTAGTTGTTGATTGATATTTGCATTGCTACTGAACATAGTTATAAGACAATTGTGAAAGCATGGTCTTACACTTTCAAAAGCTTTTTGTTAAATGCAGACTTAATATTTTTATATTTATTAAAATATTTATATTTTAAGGGAATTATATTAAATTTATGACACAGGACTCCTCAAATTGACAGGAAGAACCTCATAAAAGATTTAAAAGATGGTAATTAATAATCTAATATAAAACTTTATTTACTATATGAAACTAGTTTATGAGTTCACGTATTACGTGGATATTATTTAATAAATCATTGATTAAATAAAATGTATGTAAATTTAAAACTAAACCATATGAATATTAATTATTATAAAAACACATGAAAAGTACAATTATTTATCATAGATATTATTTATCTATTTTTAATACACATGAATAGTAGTTACTTTTTAACATGTTTTTAAAGTACACACATTATAACATTAACTAAATGTCACGAAATATGATTTTGTTATATTTACTTTTTGAATATTCAATATTATTCATATAACTTGTATTTATATATATATATATATATATATATATATATAGAATATGGTTCGAGAGAGTACCACCCAAATGCAGCGCACCAGAAGGTACCACCTTTAAAAAAACTTTTTTAATTTTTTTTTTCATAAACATGTTTTAATTATCATTATGAAGATCGTATGTAAATTTCACATACATTCACATCTCCTAGCTCCTAAAAAATGATGTGAACACACACTTACATAATTTTGAAGACATGTGAACATGCATTTATGTGATGTGTGTTTTCATGCACTTAGAGTGTTCGGATTTGCGTGAAATTCACATATGATCTGTGTAATGCTAATTAGAACATGTTCATGAAAAAAAATTTCAAAAAAATTACTTTTAAGGGTGGTACCTTCTGGTGCGCTGCATTAGAGGTGGTACTCACTTGAACCTAAATCTATATATATATATATATATATATATATATATATATATATATATATATATATATATATATATATATATATATATATATATATATATATATATATATATTAATAATAATAATAAAAATTATAAATAAATGAATAAATATTTGAAAAAACTATCCAAACTTTTATGATTTTTTTCTGGTTTAACCATTCAATTTTTTTCCCAACCGATCAAATCACTACACTTTTTAATTTCTATTAGTTTAATTACTATACTTTCAAATTTATTGGTTTAGCCATTCATTTTTGACCAGTAACCTGTTTGACCGGTCAATTGTTGTTATGAATTAGAGTTTTTATCAAAAAAAAAAAAAAACCATTCGAACTTTCTTAATTCTTTTTCTTTAACCACTCTATTAGTTTTTTTCATGATCTAATCCTTTAATTTAATTGATGTTCAGATTTTTGTAATTTGTATTATTATATTGCTCATAACATCAATTAATTAAAATAAACATTAATTTCAAGAAAACTGATTTTCTCTTTTTTTTTTATCATCATATTGTTTTTATCAAAAACGATGCTTCATTGATCTCTTCTGCTTCTTCATTATCATCCTCTTCTACTTCCTCAGTTTTTCATTATCATTGTGTTAATCCAAACAGATTCTAATCAATTTGATTCTCTAAGGTTTTGTAGTGTTTATCAAGTTTGTTAGGGTTTGAATGTTTTAAAGGATCATAAATAAATAAATTTTATAAATTAAATAGTAATCACTAATGATATTAATGATATAATTAAATAAATTTTTAAAAAATAAATATTAATATAAAATTAAAAACTAAAATTTTATTATAAAATTTCATAAGCAATTTTGAAACTTAAATTGGGTTTATTTTTTAAAGTTTGTAAAATCTTGAAAAAACTTAAAAATAAAAATGAATTGATTTTAATTTTATATATTACTGTTATTGATAAAAATATGAAAAGATATGTTTGATTACATTGAATTATAGGTTCTCAGATTTTAATTTTTAGTTGAAGAGGATGGTGGTCAAACCAAAAAATCTTGGAAGTTCAAGTGGTTTATTAAATGATAAAAAAGTCACGTAATTGTCACGTCACCAAATCACCTGTCATAACAGGTAAAATGGTCAAAACAATAAATAATGAAAAGGTTAGTGTTTTGATCGACTGGAAAAAAAATTGAGTGGTTAAACCGAAAAAATCATAAAAGTTCGGACGGTTTTTTCGATAATAATAAATAAATAAGGTTCAATAACTATGGAGTACCATATTAAATGTAAATATACATTAGGTTCAATAACTATGGAGCACTGAAGTACCATATTAAACGTAAATATTCCTTACGATAGAATGTTGAATTTAATGAACAACTACCATATACAGATGTGTTTTATTATTGACTAGTTCACATCATTTACATGTTTATTATGATAAAATCTTTCATTTCATGCAAAATTACAATATGCACATGTTTAATTGTGCAATATGAACATGTGTATATTGCGCAATTTTGCATAAAATTAAATATTTTGTTTTAATAAACATGTAAATGATTATGAATAAGTCAATTATAATCCAATTTCGAACACATGCATATTATATTTTTACATGAAATTTAACATTTATCACAATGAAATGTACATTTAATATGTTTTCTCAGTACTCCAGTCTAATATAATACTTCATGTCTTTCAACCCTGTTACGTAAATATACATATCTAATACTGAAAATTAATCAAACACATATTCTAACTCCTTTCAATTTAGTAATTTACTTATAATTACATAAGTGAATGAATAATCAATAATGTGACATGAGATAGCGATTTTGTTTCCAAAATAAGCTCTGCCTTCCCTAAACATTCCCCCCATTAAAAATGCCCCCCTTTTCTCCATACTCAAAACCGCCACCACCCACCGCCACTACCACGACGGCGACCACCGCCACCTCCGTCGTTTAGATCCCTAAACCATTTACAAAACCCCTTTTGCCGCTCTATTTTACACATAATCTCCAATCACCTTTCTGCTGTTTAAACTTATTTACTGATTTCTGAGAGAGAAAAAAAATTAGGGGGGAAATTATCAATTATGAGCTGTAATAAGTTCCAGATATTCGATTCCTTACCAGCATAATTGTCTTACGAGTTAGGTTTTCAGTTTTTCGGTTCACATGGCGAAGAAGGTGTATGAAGTTTGGAAAGGAAAAAATGTAAGATTTCGTACTTCGATTTTGACTTTTTTGTGGTATTTAATAGTCTAGGTCAGCTTCAGATTTGGTTATTATTACTGTAATAGTGTTGTTTTTATGAATGATTTAGTGTTTGATTTGTTTGTAATTGATTATCTTTACCTGAATAATGAGTTTTCTCTGTTCATAGTGCGTTAGGTTTAGTAATAATTATTTTAAAATTTTGATTCTGTTGTTGTATTGATTGAAATTCAGTTGTTTGGATAAACCATGTTATGATATGTTTTTACATTTTATGATGAAATTGTATATATTTGTAGTTAGTAGCTGAGCTAGAAATCTTTCATAATTTTAACTGTGGATTGAATTGTGGATTAACCCGGCCCGATATATAGAATGTAACTTGTGATTGGTTACAATGTGCAAACCATGTAAATCTTTGTATTCTTGTGCTTGCTTTCTTGTGTTGTCTGCATTACACATAAGATTCTGTGAAATTTACAAGTTTTGATTATTATATTTATTTGGGGATGGACATGTTTTCGGTGCATCAATGCTCTTGACTAATTTAGGTTTGGATGGAAGTGTTTATAGGTTCTCTTTCGGCTAATTTAGGTTTGGATGGAAGTGTTTATAGGTTGTCTTTCGGCTCACTTGTGATTTGCTAAGAGGCTAGTTTGGGTGCATCGAGGTTGTTGGCTATTTTAGGGTTTAGAATTTAGTGTTTCCTTTGTCTTTTGGCAAAGAAATTTTTGGGATTTTGACGTGTGAGTTTGTATTCATTGTTACGTATGAAGTAAGTAAATAAGGTTTGTGTAATGCTTAAATACAACAAATACAGGACATATATGTCTAGATAATGGGTATTTACTATTTAGGCCCGGTTTGTTTACCTTTTAATGGAATCATTAAAATGTAATTTTACCTTGAATGATTTCTTAATGATTCCATTTAAAAGTAAACATACAACCCCTTAGAAAGGCTTTTAAGTTAGCAACTCAAGTTTAGCAATCCAAGTAAATGAAGTTTCCACAATCCAAACCAACTTCTGTTATGTAACCATGGGCGGACCTACGTGAAAGCTAGTGTATGCACATGCATGTATACCATGTAAAAAGCTTGTAGTGTTCAAGAAAAACCTGTTGTGCATTCCTTGAAAAAATGGTTATGGTAGTATGCTAGTATGTAGCTAGTTGAATGGGTAAAGAAATTATCTGGATGACGAGGGAAATCAAATCGGATCTAACTTTGTTGACCTGACATGGGGATGAGACACCATAAATTGCCTGCAAACCCATGGCCCATGGTACGGGCAAACAACGTGTTCAATGACAGGAGTGAGTGGCCTTGAGGAAGTTGAAGTCAGTGGAATTTGAACCTTCACATCCTCCTTTAGAGGTCTTATGTATTTGTTAATCATCATTCAGCCACTTCCTTGGATGTTAGTCGTAAAGATAACTTGCTTAGGGCTAAGGGGTCTACACTTTATCGGACTCTTTTGCTTTGCAAATTGAAATATAGACTGGAGTTTGACATTAGATTAAATGAGAACTGGTTAGTCGTTACGTATGTGGATTTAGACAAATTACTTGCCACAGATATAAATTGTTCGATTTCATAGATTTTATTAGTCTGATTACTATCGTGTGTGGTAGCCTCGATCCCAATGAGGCTTTAGGAGGCGAGGACTCAACTAGGACTTATGGTAGTTCGTTTAAGTCCAAAAACTTTTGTCTTTCTTGATAAGTAGTGCCAATATACTTACTATTGTGTGTGGGAGCCTCAGTATACTTATTTTCGTGGTATTTTTTGTGTTTTATTTAAGTTGTAACTTTTTTCGTTCATTTTCAGATATTTTGTCTTGGAGGGAGACTGATACTTGGTCCAGATGCTAGGTCTCTGCTTGCCACCTTTTCGTTGATCGTTGTTCCGGTTATTGTTTTCTGTATATTTGTTGGAAGACATCTTCGCCATGAATTCCCGTCATATAATGCAGGATACGCCATCATTGTAGTTGCAATCATCTTTACAATCTATGTTAGTCCTCTTTAATCCTCCACAGTTGAAATTAGATTGTTTTTTTTATCCGATACCTATGAATTCTATGATCACGAAAGTTTCCAAATCAATATCACGGTTTCATGATGCAATTAGTTTGTGTTTTGGCTTATGGCAGCAATGGCTTGTGATGATTGTTTAGTTGATTTTGATAGGTATTGGTTCTGCTGCTTCTTACTTCAGCCCGTGATCCGGGGATCGTTCCTCGTAACTCACACCCACCAGAAGAAGAATTCCGTTACGACACTTCGGTATCACATGAAGCCGGTGGAAGACAAACACCGACCTTGCAATTCCCTCGAACCAAAGAAGTTATGGTCAATGGAATTTCCGTTAGAGTCAAATATTGTGATACCTGCATGCTTTATCGTCCTCCTCGTTGCTCTCATTGTTCCATCTGTAACAATTGTGTCGAGCGGTTCGATCACCACTGCCCCTGGGTCGGCCAATGCATCGGACTGGTATGATTTATTGATTTCGGTTTCATAACCTTTGACCATCGTGATAATTTGTTTATCTAACTAACTGTAGTTATCTTGTGATTCAGCGGAATTATCGATTCTTCTTTCTGTTTGTGTCTTCCTCGACTCTTCTCTGCATCTACGTATTCTCGATGTCAGCTTTGTACATCAAGGTTTTGATGGACGATCACAAGAGTACGGTCTGGAAGGCCATGCAAGATTCTCCTGCTTCGGTTGTATTAATGGTTTATTGTTTTATTTCACTCTGGTTCGTTGGTGGCCTCACGGGTTTTCATCTTTACCTTATCGGTTCGAACCAGGTTAGTGAAGCTTCTCAAAATTTAAGTCTATTAGTATTAGTTATCTCGAAATCAATGGTTTACTGTTTAAAAATCACGTAGTCACTATAAAACGCACATCCAAACGCCCCTTTTGTAATTCCATTTTCAGACGACCTATGAAAACTTCCGATACAGAGCAGACAACAGGTACAATGTTTATAATCGGGGCTGTGTAAACAACTTTCTCGAAGTTTTCTGCACAAAGATAAAGCCATCGAGGCACAACTTCCGAAGCCCTGTCCAAGAAGAGCAACGGCCACCTCCAGTTACCACTCGGGAATCAAACCCCGATGATGCTGCAGGCCCAGAGGATCGACGCATGAAAGTAGAAGATGATATGGATATTGGAGGAGATCTACTAAAGATCTCTCAGCGTCATAACATTGGAGATATCGAATCAGATATACGTAGCAGAGGAAACGACGCATCTCATCGACTTAATTCTTCAGAAGCAGAACCAACTGTTCGTTCTGAAAGGCACTCGAGCTGGGATATCGCACCCGAAGTCCTTGCTATGGATGCAAACGTCGTTGAAAGTAGAAGCTACTGAGATTAAACAGAACGATCAGCGAAATGTTTTTAGTTAGTTGAAGTAACGAGGAACGTGGATGGTGTACATGTTTCAAGCAAAATCGTCAATTCGAGTCTTTTTTCGTCGGCGGGTTTCGGTCCGGTTGATTGGTGCATTTTGTGTAATGGTGTGTTATGGATTGATCTTTGGTACTGAGTTCATTCTTTGTGTAAATTAACTTATTTAAGACTTCTGAACACATCCCAGCTTTAACTCCCAAGTTCAGCATTAGGGGTATGTTACGGCCCAAAACCGAACCAAACTGGAACCAAAAAGTTAAAAATACGGAGACCGAGTACAGGACTGGATGTTTCCAATTCGGGTTCGGATCTGATTTTCTCACCACACACAGAAACCGGACTGTTTCAGGTCCGGTCTGGTTTAGTTCTGTTCTAGAACTGGTCCTCTTTGCTTTTGGTTCGGTTTGTCAGTTTTTCGTGTCAGTCACCATAAGATTAGAAGTTTATATCCTTTGTATCAAGTATGGTATGATTTAGATATAACGAATTGTAGTTGCAAAAAATAACGAAATGAAAAAGAAAAAAAATACAGTCATCCGGTGTTTTAAATCGATCTAGTCAAGGAGTAGGTCGAGTTTTCTCTGATCCATCTTTCGATACTCCCTTGTGGAAGAAGATCTCGAAACATGGGTCAGATGATCACCGACCATACCATTGTACTTGGTCGATATTCTTTTAGTACCAGGCAGTGGAGGCCGGTTTTTGATGTTCATTCTCAAGTCGGGGCGTGATTCGCTCATTTGCCTTTGGTATCGTTGGTATAAATTGTCGGGAGACGGTAAAGGAGCCATGACTTCTTCGGTTGGGCTCGGTTCAACGCTAGGCGATGACGGGCTTGTTTTGGTCCTCACAAGATCCTTGCTTTTCCCAGCAACATTTTCAGTCTCCTGCAATTTCAAAGTAGCCGGATCTGCATTCGGTTTTTCGGCCGTTTGATCATTTCTTCGTTTCTCTTTTATCGCTCTTGACCTGTGTCGGGCCCTCGTCTTTCTGAGCCTATAACAAAAACGATAAAAGCTAAAGTCTAATTACGTTTTCGAAATCAAATGTCAAAAGGATTCGACAAACTTACTTCCTTAACTCGTTTGTTTGAGCCAAATCATCATCATCAACATGAATCACGGGCAAGCCCGTAAGATCACACGCGTACGGGATTATGTGAAAGAACTACAATCGTTGTATTGTTAGTCTTTAGTTTCAAACTTATCGATTTGAAGACCAACACAAAAGGTTTTGGCATAATTCTTACTTCGGTTTGGAGTGCGGAACCAGCTGAACCACGATAAGCAGGATCTAGAGCGAGAAGAACGGCTAAAAGTCCCAATGCAGATCTAGGATAGTCTCTAAACGCTTCACGAAGATTCGGTTTGTATGAATGTGGCGGTCTAAACGTCGTTGATAACTTCAGTTTCTTCCAATAATCTTCCGATGGGGTGCCGCAAAGCTTGAAAATCTTGTGAATTTGTTCGACCTGAATTCAAATCAACTTACGTTACAATCTAATATCCAATAATAATAAAAAATTATCGATGGTAGAATCGACCTTATATATGAGGTCGACTCTACCTTATATCTGTAATCAATTATTGATTCTCATCAAAAGTAGAATTAACTATTCTACTTTAAATAAAGTTAATTTTAAATCAGAAGACTGTAAATTAATGTTCGAAATAAAGATGACCTCTGTCCTCCCGGGCATGATCGGCCTTCCAGCAAACATTTCCGCCATGAGGCAGCCAGCGCTCCAAAGATCGATACCTGGACCGTAATGGGTCGAACCCAAGAGTAGCTCGGGGGCTCGATACCATAGCGTGACAACGTGGTTTGTGAGCGGTATTTGTTTGTTGGGATTGTAATAGTTTGCGAGCCCAAAATCAGCTATTTTTAGCATCCCATTTTTATCGATCAGTAAATTTGATCCCTTGATATCTCTATGCAAAATCCCTCTTTCGTGACAGTGTTGAAGTCCCGAAAGCAATTGTTGCATATAACATTTCACCTAAACATAATCCGTGTTATACGATATAGGAAACAAGGGTATCGATGAATTTATCGTTACAAAAGATAGGCATCTGTCGAGATTGATGGAGACGTATGTTTTTAAGCTAATAACCGGTTGCTAAAAGTTGGTTTTAAAATTCAACAAGGTTACAAATAGGATTTACCGATCCATGTCGTTCTGCTTTCAAAACCCGTTTTGATTTGGTTTACCGTTCGTCCGTAACTTTAACCTTTTAGTGATAAATTTACACGTTTATTGTTTATACTTTTAGTGACAGTTTACTTATGATGATGGTCGAATTGGGACGGCTTTGAATATACAATTACTTAATTGGTATTAAAATACAGAGCAAATTACTAAGAAACGTAATATAAGATACAAAAATTAATAGTAAAGGTAATGTGAAATTTTTTAGCCTAAGAAAAGTAATATAAAATTCAAATTTGACAAAAAAAGAAAAGGTATTGATAACTAATTAAGATGATAATTTTTTTAACTTTTTTTGGTAAAAAATAACATTATCTTTCTTGACTTAAAATTTTAATTATATGTTATTTTTTGGCAAAAATAGAATTTTACGTTATCTTTTCGGGTCTAAAAATTTTTACTATACATTTGTTGTCACTTTTTATATTACATTTCTTGGTACTTTTTCCTAAAATATACGGAGTATATACTAACGTAAACAAAACAAAGAAAAAGTAGATTGTCATTTGATGATAAAAACCTTTTTAGAAATATAAAAATGTGAAGAAAAAAAGGAAAAAAAATAGAACCTGTGGCTCAGTAAGCCTTTCGTCTGGCCGACAAATGATCCTAGATAAATCAGTTTGCATATAGTCAAAGACTAAATATAAACTGTATTGCATTCGTGAGGTTGCTAAACCTTCAAGCTTCACAATATTCGGATGATCTAGTTTTCGTAACATCATAATCTCTCGAGCCATAAACTTTACGCTTTCAGGTTCAGAAGTATCGAAACGAACTTTTTTGAGAGCTACAATTTTCTTGGTTTTTCGATCTCGTGCCTTGTACACATTGCTGTAAGTCCCCGACCCGACCTATATAACACGAAACAATGCTTCAAATCGTAAAATCCATAGCGTAGTTATTAGTGATAGCAAAATCTAATGTCGCAAAGGAGTCGGTTATTATTTCATTTTGGTAAAATACAATAAATAACAATGTACTTTCATTTTTTTTTTTTGCAATTTGAAATGTTTTTTTTTTTCTCAAAAAGTATTCTTAAAGTTCATTAAAAATACGTTGCTATTAATTTACTATAATTTTCCTAGTATCGTTTTAAAGTACAAAAATCACCACTATCAAAATAACTGAATAACTTAAGGGTGCTGACCTTATCGAGTTTATCATAAGCTTCAGCACTCTTTGGAACCAAACCTTCTAAAGCCCATTTCGGGACATTATCGGTAAGCCATTTCGGCCACCCATTAACTAACTCATCCGTATCATCACCAGCCATCACCGACACGCTACTCCTCCGCATCAAGCTACCACCACCATCACTTCCACCACGGCCACCACCACTACTACTAGTAGCGCTACCGTTGCTCCCTCCACCACTACTACCATTCACCGCCTTTTCTTTCCGGCCACCACTGCTGGAGGAGGTGCTAACTAGATTCCGGCCACCGGAAATTGATTTTCTTGATCCTCTAACATACCCATTTTCCATTTTCAATTTGTGGAGACCTTGATGAGAAGAATCTATCGTTGATGGTTTGGTTGGAGCACAACCCATATAGGAGAAAACTAAGTATTTGACGATTGACAGACTGTTTGGTGGTGGATCGATCGAAGATGACATTGACAAGAAAAATGAGTGATTAAAAACAAAAAAAAAAAAAGTTTGGTTAAAATGGAGATGAAACAAATGCAGGCTTTTGACGTTTGATTTGGTTTAGTTTCAAGGGGTTAAAATGTAATTTCACAAAGTTGGGCCGGCCTTCGCCGGCGATGAGATGCCGTTTTTCAAAATCATGTATTTATAATTTTATTTTTGGTTTATTATGAAAACAAAAATCAACTTGTTTTCATGGTTTTTAAGGTTTTTGTCTCTTAATGTTATTTTTGTCCTGAAAAAAGTTCAAGTTAAAATTTTCTTTTAGTTGGGCTAAAGCCGTATAATGTTCGTGTAATTTTTAAAGTGTATCGGTATGTTACTTGTACTTTTTTAATTATTCATAGTATACATGCACTTTCAGAATCGTTCAAATATGATCCCTAGGGTTACCAGTTATCAGCTATACTGGTTTAAAAAGATTATGTGGACAAGGTTTTCCAGTTTCAGGATATGAGTTGGCAAGACAATCTGATGTGAATTTTAACAATTACTTGAGTTGGCAATTTATGTGATACAAAAAAACAACATCAAAATTAAATTTTAATTGCCAAATTAGATAATCATATGCCATGTTAGCTTATATTACAAAATAGTTGGTCATACAATGTAAGGTCTGCACACTACGAATCTATCTTGACGCGACACCTTCCAACGAGTGCGGAATCCTCGTTAGTGGCTTGACGGATATATCACGCACACCGAAACATGGAGACTACCACGGTGATAAACGAACTACTTAGAAGGCCCCTACACGATGATTCTCTCCTTACGAAACTCACTGATTGCAATCAAGTTCGAGATCGCCTCCTGCTAATCGTCTGACAAATTCTGCAAAAGTCTCATAATTAATCGAATTAACCCTTAATTATACTGACAGATTCGACTTTGTCTAGGACAAATTCGAATCTGGCCCAAGGCCTTATTCGAACTTGTCCTCTAGACAAATTCGAATTTAGCCTAAATTCGAACCTCATCATTATCATTCAAACTTATGTTTGAACTTATGTTTTATCTTATGTTTGAGTTTATCTTTGAACTTTATGTTTGAACTTATTGTAATACATTACACCAAGTTCAAACATACAAACAATCAATATCAAACACATGTTAATATTCAATATCAAGTAAGTTGACTTACACAAAATGCTATCTAAACTTAGACTGCTATCGTCACATAGGATGTACTAACAGACTCCTCCTTGACGATAGCTTCTAACTATTAACATTTTGTCTAGCTACTTGAACCATATAAACTACTATCGGCATATAGACCTATATCTATACATATTCTAACTATCTTCTGGAATTTCCTAGCTTCAGATCTCCATCCTTCGTGAAAGAAGATAGGCTGATCATGTAGCTTCTTTAGGTCATCCTTGGATAGATTTATTAGATGTAATGGATCATACACTCGCAAAATAACTTTGTCTTGAGTATCTTCCATCACGGCTTCACCAGTATCATTATCTACATACCAACACTTCATGTTACTTAGAACATCTTGTGGCATCGACTTCATAGGCACCTTCTTCAAACATTTTACAGGCTTGTACACCATTCTGGCCCATGGCCTACCTGTATGTGGATTAATCCTTGTCTCATCTTCCACTCTCTTTCCCGTCCTTGGCTCGAGTCTTTCAAATTTTCCGGATTGGCCCTCCTTTCTGATAATCTTGGCTATAACCTCAGCATAAGGATCCTCACCGATATTGATTAACTCTTTCGACGCTAACTCCTTTACTTCTACCTTCGGCAATGTATTAAATACTCTGAGCGTCCGCCTAAGGTATTGAATTCCATCTCTTCTTTTCATTATGAATAGCTGAAGTTCTCTGTCGAAGAACCAGCTTATAATTCCACCTGATAGATTCTCGGAGCCCGGTACTCTCATTCTTTTTTTCATCTTAGGCTCTGCCCTCTTTTCTTCCTTTGGGAACCATAGATTCAACAGTTCAGCCCTAGATGGTTCTCTCTCAGCTTCCTCTAGTTCAGAGTCTTCTACTGAGGCCAGCTTGATCTTGTTGATATCAACCACATTGTGATTGTCTTGCACATATAGCTCAGTGATAGGCTGTGAGTTTACGATCACTTCATCAACATTATCGTCTTCATCTTCTATCACTTCATCATCCCAATCAACTATGTCCTCTGGCACAAACTCCCCTTCCTCCAACTCTTCAATATCATCTTCAAAATCAAATTCTATCTCTTCTTCTTCAATATCCATTTGAGCGTCAATCATCTCGCTCTCAATGGCCTTTGAAGAACTAGCCTCACCTCCTTCAACTCCTGACTGACTAGGCTCCCCCTGAACTTCAGCATGCTGAGCAGAAGAAAAATCTACTGGCTCACTATCTTTTTGTGCATCGGGATCATTGCCATCGTCATCTTCTCTTCTAATCTCTTAAGTATCTCTGCAGCTGGTCTCCCCCTGAGCCTTAAGATTTTCATTAGCTGCTCGAGGAGGGACTTCATGGTTCTGATCTCTGCAGCTGGTCTCCCCCTGAGCCTTAAGATTTTTCATTAGCTGCTGACATGATTGGTGACGGAGTGATTGAAGGTTGAACAGATGGTTGAGCGGATGGTTGATCGGATGGTTGAGCGGATGGAATCTCAGGCCCTGAAACAGAAGCAGATGAAGCTCCCTGCATAAACCTATGTCTTTTGGCCCTTTGCCTTGGCATTAATGGAGCAGGATCTTCAGCTTCAAAATCGGAATCGTCATCATCCGAATCTCTAGCTGCTCTTTTTTCTGCCTCTCGTTCACTAACAACAATTCTGGATCCATATCTGCCTATTCTGCAGCCGGATCAATCGTCTCTACTGCTGCTGCTTCAACCTCTATCTCTTCAGCTTCTTCTGATGACGACTCAGAGGTGGTCACTGCTTGACCCTCTACCTCTGGCTGATATTCATCAATTTCGCGCATAAGGTCATCGAAACTAGCTAGAGGTTCTAAGATTGTATCAACTAGCTCAGCTGTAATTTCTTCTTCTGCCTGAGTCCCATGTGCCTAGATCTCCTCCAGAGTTTCCATTCAAGGATCAATTACTGGTGCCACACCAGAAGGACCCGCAACGTTCGATGACAGACCTGCTTCTACTGACTCTTGTACCATGCTAGAGCTTGGCCTTGAAGCCTGAGTAGATCTATCTTGAGCTCTAGGCCTCCTTCTTTGTTGTGCTGGAGGGCGTTGATGTTGTTGTTGTTGTTGCTGTGGCTGTACTTGTTGCGGCTGCGGCCCTTCCCCAGCCCAGTTCATACCCTCTGGGGCTACAAAATTCGGATCTACCACTACACCGAAAAGAGGTGCATCCAGTGGTCTAACCATGTCAGCCCTACGGGCGTTGTGTGATTGGCAATCTGCAAAAATTCGCTTATCAATCACAGCGACACTCTGAATATCGTCTAGCTGCGGCAAGTTCGGCAAAAAGTGTCGAATCAGCATCATTACGAATCTCGGATACATCAGAAACCTTTCCCATGCTGGAGCAGTTATTTGATGAACAAACTCCGCAAAGAACATCTCGGAGTAGCTGAATTTCTTATTATAAACCAACGCAATCATCGCCGACTGCATCTTTGACACGATATAATCAAAACCGGCATTCTTAGGTGCAAAGCACACCATAAAGACGTGTGCTAAGTACCTCTATTGGCCTATCAGACCACTCTTCATATATGAGGCTTTGGCTATATCCAGTCCATACCCCATTCTTAAAAAGGCTACTTGTCTTACTTCCAATGTGAAGTCAATAGGCCCAGCTTCCTGTTCTACCGTTCCAAGCTGCAAAACCCTACACAGCATATCGGCAGAAAACACTAATGGCTGCCCGCCTACCCTTGTCCTCAACACCGTCGGCGTCACTGTACAATCGACTTGCAGGTGATCCCAAAACTGTCGAACATATGGTAGTACGATCTGTACATTATGAGAAAGGGCATACGACACCCTAGAATTTGCTAAGAAATCCACCATTTGTCGAAACGCCTGAGGTTCAGGAAGCTCCCGATCCGGCGAAACAACCATATTATGCTTTTGAAAGAAAGCTCTGTCCCCATATCTGCACATTAAAGAATAAAATATATTAGAAGGGACAAAATAAAAATGAAACTTGTTTAAATTCAAATTTGTTTTATTTTGAACTTATGTAAGTTCAAAATCCAACACATATGAATTTATACAAGTTTGACGTTAAAATCATGCAAACATTTCGATTTTAATAATAAACTCGAATGACATGTTCGAATTTGTATTGAATTCGAGTTTGCTGACAAGTTCGAATTTACTGACAAATTCGAACTAGATGAACAAAATCAAATTCGGTCACTTTCAAACACAAATCCATGATTTAAACCCCATTAGACTTAGAAAATAGCATTCACTAGTCCTAGTAGGTTCTAATCGAAGATATATGTCACTTATTTGAAGTTTCACCGGTTAAACTTTGTGATTTTGAATCACAAAGTTCAAAACCCTTAAAACTTCAAAATGAGTCGATTTTTGCTCAAATTGAACCTTAAACTACCTAAATCTTGTATAATAATGATGTTTATACCTAGATTTGGTTATTGTAACATCCTCGGATTTTAAATTAGTGTAATTGCGGTTTATTAGTTTAAAATTGTAATTTAAGTTGGATTGTATTTTAATTAATTATAAATGTCGGTTGCGTTATTCAGAATTTGATGAATTAATTTATTAAGTTTATATGATTATTATTAAGTGGTTGAGATGATAAAATAAAGATTTAATCTTTATTTAATGGAATTTAAGAACTTGATTGCTATTTTGAAGAATTAAGAAACTATAGAATTTCTAGTTTAATTATTTAAGTATGATAATTTTTAAGTTATATGGATATTGAAATTAAGACACAAATCAGTATTTAAGAAAAACAAAATTTGAAAGTTGAGGGTTGAATGTGTAAAAGTTGAAAATTGGGAAAAATAAAAGACAAATTCTTTCATTTCAACTCCCATTATTCCCTGCTCTCATTCTCTCTAAACCAAAGAAAACCCACGGTTCCTTCATACTCCAAATCAAGAAATCAACAAAGACATCAAATTGAAGGTTGAAAATCGAGATTCAAGTTGTGTTGAAGAAACAATAATCGTTACAACAAGCGATTTAAGGTAATAATCTCTTAAAATCTCAAATTTAAGGTTGTATGTTTCGGGTTTTCATAAAAACCGAATCTGAGTTCTATGGTTCAAATGTTTATGCATGTTAGATATTATTGTGGGTTTATGTAAATCTAGTATTGTGGAAGTTGTGTACAAAATTTCAGGTTCTAATTCAAGTTAAATCTCATGATTTTAGAAAAATTTATAAGATGAACTGTGTGTGCGTATAAGGATACTGAAACCAGAAAATGGGTACCGAAACCTTAAGGTTTCGGTATTGCCATTACCGAAACATATATATATTTGATACTGAAACCCACAAGCAGTGTACTGAAACCTTATTTTAATGCCTATATACCGAGACTTGTTTGTGTGTATCGAAACCATGAAGGTTTCGGTACTGAGTACCGAAACTACCTTCTAATACCGAAACCAACATATATATTGAAACTTCTTGTACTGAAATCATAGTATGCATGTGTACCGAAACAAAGAGGGGTACCGAAACCTTTAAGGTTTCGGTACATATACCGAAACTACATATAGGTACCGAAACTCCCACACAAATATTGAAACTTTTATAAATATAGACACACACACACATATATATATATATAAAATATACATATATAAAGGAATATATATATATATATATATATATATATATATATATATATATATATATATATATCATTTCGGTTGGGTTTTATTGATGAAATAAGTATAAATGGTTGGACATTTTTGACAATCTCAAATATCGGAGATTAAAGGAATAAACTTCGAAATAATTTGGACGGATTAACACAATAAATTGAGAAACTTGGTGAGACTCACTTATTAAACGAGAGATTGATGGTATTATTAAAGGGATATATTGGGAATAATTAGACCATCAGAAAGAGGATTTAAATATGAATTTCGGGTGTTGGTTCCGACGGTTGTAATAACTTTTATTGGTACAAATTGATGCCAATTTGTTAAAGAACACGTAATAATGATATGTTTATCATGTGGAAATGTAACAGGTCCCTTGTGGTGTTATTTAACCCACAGTGGGGTACTTGGAGAGTCCGGTTGAAAGCCCGAAGAGAAATAAAATTGTTTAAAGTTTAATAACGCACCCACTGTGAGTACAGTAGATTTCGCATGTTTATATTTGTTTTATGTTAAGCTTTGCCTGCTGAGACCTGTTGTTTCATTGATTGTTTGGAATTCTACTAACTTGCGTAGATTTAGATGCACATTCTTACTTGTTGCATGTCCTTTCGGTTGTTGTGCATCTAGTGATGGACCGGTGGGTCGCATCAATTACTCTGATGTTACTGCGCTATATGACGCTGGAGCTGATCCCTCCAGGTCCGGTAGGCAGTATGTCATCCCCGATCGTTCGTTGTCTCAGATGGTATGTTTAATGCCGAGCTTTGGGCTCGAAGGGGCTGCGGCTCTGGTCCGTACTTTGGGTACGAAGAGGGTATCCGATGTTGGTCATCGGTGTTACCCTTGGGCTTCATAAAGACTTATAAAATGCGTAATCTGTGTATTCACTAAGCATTCGCTTATCCTATAGTTGTTGATGATTTTACAGGAAAAGGAAAGTCTGCAGCCGGACCGTCTAGCTAGGTCATTTGTTCAAGTGATTGAAGAGTGACTACCAATCAGCGTGGTAATTGAATAATGGGATTGTTTATTGATGTAATGAATTTGGGATGATGTAATGTAATTGAAGTTTGTAAACTTAGACATGTACCTTATGTAGTATCATAGGGTGATTTGAAACTGTTGTAATACTTTATTTTGTACTTTAATTGCTTCCGCACTTTAATTAAGCTTTCAGATCATTATGTAATCAATTATGTGGTGTATAATCCTGGGTGTTATGTAAATGGTGGTTGTTGTGGCAAGGGTGTCACAGTTATAGAATCGAACACAAAGGACAAAACTTCGATGAATAGATGAAAATTCGAAACGGTAAATTCGAATGAATAAGTTCGAAATCGCTCTGAGCAAGTTCGAAGAAACAAAATCGAATGTAGGTGACAATGAATGTTCACTGTTGACCTATATATACTAACCATGTTCGAACTTGTCTTAAATTCGACTATACTGACATTCGAATATTGATTCGACTTTGTCTTAAAATCGAATTTTAAATGAAAATTTTGAAAATCTTTGAATAAGATTAAACTTTTTCAACTTTTCCAACTTTTTCGTGTAACGGAACAAACTATGCAAAATTTATTTACACTAAGCACAAGATTTTCACGCAATGTTTGTTTATTGAACTAAAAATGCATCCTCAGTAACTTTGACCTTTTTCCTAAATAAAATAAAATGAAATAAAGTAAAATAAAGTAAAATAAAGTAAAAATAAGCTAAAATAAAATAAAGTAAAATTTTGAACAAAATTTAAATTTAAACTAATCTACAATACTTTTAAAATTTACATCCTATACTTAACACTAACAGAATAATTTTGGCGAGAAAGTCAGAGAAAGGTTCAATCAGATAGCGGTGTCAAATACGAACTTTCAGTATCTTACTTTCACACTTAGGAATTTTTGATTCCTTTGATTGTTTGTCGTGAGACACATTTCTAGACAATTGTTGGTATTATTTTCCCTTTAAACATGTTACATTTTGGAATATCCCTTGGCCTTTTTATTTATCAAGAAATTACCTTACGTGACTCATACTTAGACATACTTTTATGATCAAGGCATACACACAATGATTATAACTTTTCGGTATTGCAAATTTTCTTTAAAAGGAAAACGTCGGACACAGTTCTGTATTTACATACAACAGAGTGTCTTAGTTTGTCTTAAAGTTTATTTTAAAGCTAGCAAGACAGCGGTGACAGGTCTGTACCGACGTACAACAAAGCGACTTATCTTGCTAACTCGAGTCAAACCAGAGGCAACAGGTCTGTACTTACGTACAACAGAGTTACTTGTTTTGACTCTCAATTCAGTATCATGATTTTTTCTATTCTTTTCTTTTCTTTAAGATGTATTTGATGTTGTTATACATCCCCCAGAAAATTTGCATACATCATTTAGAATCAGTGTCTGTATGTCTCTAGCATAAAAATTAAGACCATTTGGTCATACATCTAAGTTAGTGACACGTCTGACTTTTTCTTGAACATTTTATTAGCCTTGAGATTCCCTTTGTGTATTATGCCTACCAACATATCAAACTAGATAATGTATAACACTTAGAGTTTTAGGTGCATTAGGTGTGAAAGCTTAACACTTAGAGATTGTAACGACTGTGCTAATTTTTGTCACTTTGAACCTATGTATCTAAAACTTAACTCATTTTCTGATATTCTCTTTTTTTTTTTTTTTTTAACTTTTTATGATTTTCTCTCTTTTTTCTTTTGTTTTTCATAAATAAGAGTAAGAAAATAAAATAACCTACTAACTTACTATAAAAGGAAAGAAATTCTACTACTATAAAAATAAATAAATTCTACTAAGGTCAAGTTACTCTGGATTACGCATTCCGTTTAGTTGAACTAAATACTCAAAACGTGAGTTATCAAAAACTATGGTAAATAAATCAGCATTATTATCGTCCGTTGCAACTTTTACCAGCTTAATTAAATTCTTTTCATCACAATCACGTATAAAGTGGTGTCTTATGTCTATGTGCTTGGTTTTACTATTTAACTGGATTATTAGTTATTGCAATAGTTGACTGGTTATCTACCCTAATAGGAGTATGAGTATAAGTCAAACCGTAATCCCGCAATTGTTGTTGTATCCACAAAACCTGTGAACAGCAACTACCAGCAGCAACATATTCGGCCTCGCACGTTGACACGGCTACCGAAGTCTATTTCTTGCATTGCCAGGAAACGAGCCTCCCTCCAAGGAACTGACAACCTCCAGTTGTTGACTTGCGATTCAAGCTGCATCCTCCATAGTCTGAACCTGTGAATTCCTCCAATTCCAGATCACCCTCCGCGTGATACCAAAGTCCCAGCATCGGTTTCGACTTGAGGTATCTCAGAATCCGCTTCAGAACTTTCATGTGCATCTCTTTTGGATTAGCTTGAAACCTAGCACAAATACACACAACAAACATTATGTCAGGTCTAGAAGCAGTTAAATACATGAGTGACCCAATCATGGCCCGATATAACGTCGGATCCACATCGGTATCACTTTCTGTACCCGGTCCGAGATTATGATTCACTTGAAACGGCGTGCTGAAGTGAGCTGTCAGCTTGGTTCCTTCCATCCCGAAGCGCTCTAGTATGTCGTAGACATACTTCGTCTGATGAATAAACATGTCCTCCTTCCTCTGTTCGACTTGCAAACCCAGAAAGAAGTTTAACTCATCCATAGCACTCATCTTAAACTTAGACTTCATCACCTTTTCAAAGTCTGTGCACATCTGCTCGTCTGATGACCCAAAAATGATATCATCGACGTACAGTTGTACCAAGATGAAATGTTCACCTTTTCGTTTCACAAACAGCGTACTATCTATTCTCCCTCTTTCAAACCCGTTGTCTAAAAGATGATTAGATAGAGTCTCGTACCACGCCCTCGGTGCTTGATGTAGTCCATACAAAGCCTTATCTAACCGATACACTCTGTCTGGATACTTCGGATCTGTAAATCCGGGCGGCTGCTCTACATACACCAGTTCCTTCACTTTCCCATAAAGAAAAGCACTCTTAACATCTAGCTGATACACTTTAAAACCTTTAAAGGAAGCAAAAGCCAGAAACAAACGGATTGCTTCACGCCTTGCCACTGGCGCGAACACTTCATTGTAATCGATTCCTTCCTCTTGGTTGAAACCCTTTACCACAAGCCTTGCCTTGTTGCGAGTCACTATACCTCGATCATCTCTCTTGCACTTAAAAACCCACTTGGTTCCTATTGCAACTTCTCCTCGAGGTAACGGAACTAACTCCCACACTTCAAGTTTCCTAAATTGTGACAGTTCTTCCTGCATCGCTTCAACCCAAGAGTTGTCTTTTAGTGCCATTTGCACATTCTTCGGCTCTACTTGCGAGATGAAACATGAGTAGAGGCAAGTATGAAAGGCTTCGGAGTCATTGATCATCGACAACAACACTGTGTTGTTATTCAAACTACTCCTAGTCCTCACACCAGCATTAAGATTTACTATGATACTCTCAACTGGATGATCCTTGTTAATTCTCGATGTTTCTATCTCGTCAACCCTAAGATTTTCTCCCAAATTTGATCCTATATCTCCTAACGGGGGAACAACTTCAGACTCTACATTTTCCTCCTCATGGACACTGTCTTCAGAGTTAGAACTTGTTGTCTGATTTTCATTTGTAGGCATTTCAGAATCATTTTCTGCTGGAGTTCTATCTTCAGTTGTTGTAGGCTCGGATGTTGATGGAAAGGTCGTTCTCTAAAAACTTTGACCCTCGTCATTCAGATTTAATGACGACAAGTCCTGTTCGATAGTACCTGCATTTCCATCCAAAGGAATGTTAAATGATTCAAACAATTTGTCATAATCAAAAATCCATTACGAACCAGTTTGGGGTTCATGTGTATAACTTGTGACATCAATGTTATACACAATCTCTACTGTACCATTTGTTTTGTTAAAAACCCGTTTGTTTGGTGAGTTCGGCACATAACCTAGGAAATATCATTCCTCAGCCTTTTCACCAAACTTAGGTTGATGTTTTGTTTTCATTCACGTGCATGGTACCCCAAATGGTTTGAAGCCAGTTAAAATTTGGTGGCCTTTTATTCAAAACTTCATAACAGGTTTTGTTCAATGATTTGACAGTAAGGACCCTGTTTAAAACATGACATGCGGTATTCACTGCCTCCCCCTAAAACATGGTAGGAAGCTTTGAATCCGAGAGCATGGTCCTTGCTGCCTCAATCAAAGTCCTGTTTTTCCGTTCTACCACCCCATTTTGTTGTGGCTCATATGGTGCACTAAATTGATGCACTATGCCCTTTGATAGACAATATACACCAATAACTGTGTTTTTGAATTCTGTTCCGTTATCACTCCTGATCCGTTTAACCCGCGTCCCGTATGAGTTTTCCACTTGGTCTAGGAACCCGATAAGCTTGGCAGCTGTCTCGTCCTTCGTACCTAAAAAGAAAACCCAAGAAAAACTTGAGTAATCATCAATAATAACCAAACAATACCAACTACCACCTATACTCTTTTTGTTGATTGGTCCGAACAGGTCCATATGCAACAAATCGAACGTGGCAGCTATTGAGTTCTGAGTCTTGGACTTGTGTGCCTTCTTGTGTTGTTTTCCTTTCTTGCACGGTAGACACTTGTCCTCGAACTGAAAACTCTTCATCAGGACACCTTGCACCAATCCATTTTTAGTAATGTAATTCATCTTTCTCAGGTGCAAGTGTGCCATGCGTTTGTGCCATAAAACCGATTCAGTCTCTGAAGCTTTTGATAGTAGACAAATTGGTCCCATCGAAGATTCCGGCTTGTTCATGTTTAGCATGTACAGGTCATTCTTCCTTGGAGCCCTCATCAGTATCCATTCTTCAGGTACTTTGAATCCCGGTTTCAGCACTAACGCTTCAGTATCGGTGAAAAACATTGAGTTCTTCTTATCACAGATTTGAGATACACTAATGAGATTGTGAACCAGTTTCTCAACGTGATAAACTTGATCCAGTTTGATAGTCCCATTAGTTACAACTCCAGTACCGGTGATATTTCCTCCTTTATTACCAGCGAACGATACAAATCCCCTATTCCCTCCCTTGAAGTCTGCGAGTAGACTTCTTTCCCCTGTCATGTGCCTGGAGCAACCACTGTCGACGAACCACTTGTTGTTTGGACCTGTAGTTATCTCCTGCACATGAAAGAAAAGAGGTTAGTTATCACGGGGAACCCAAGCCATAACTGACTTGGTAATACCATTCTCGTCCACATACTTGAACTCTTTCAAATACCCATCTCTCCTTTCAGGTGACTTGGGTTTTTAAATAGAGCCTGTTGTGGTGCAGAGTGATTTAAGTTCACTCTCGGCCTTTGTGTAGGCATTTTCTGCGGAGCTCTTGAATAGTTTTGATTATAAGGCATTTCCGATTGATATCCCTGAGCTCTACCTGGTGTTTGATGTCTTACAGGAGTGTGTGACCTAACCGGAGTGTAAGCTCTGCTAGGTGTAGTACTCCAATAATTTTGTTGCGGTCCTGACCTAGATTGATTAGTGACTCTATTAGGTGAATTTGTCCTAATCACTTCTTTGGTTCGACCTGACACAGGTGTTTGTTTCACAGCAGATTTTGGTGTGGCTTGCATAGTTTTCTCGGTGTTATGAGAACTACTAGTGCTTGCAACACTTGTAGAAGGTTTATATTGTTCAGGCTTTCCAGTTTTAGGTGTAGAATCTACCTTCCTATGTGGACAACTAGAAGCAACATGTCCCCTTTCATGACATCTAAAACAAGACATTTTGTCAATCGCCTTTTTATGTGTGCCCTTTGACTTAGGTGTCTCACTAGTGTCTGGTTCTTTCGTATCAACTATAGTGACTGGTTCCTCCTCTTGATCATTAAAGTCAATTTTGGCTGGTCCTACAGGCTTATCACTAGAGGATGGCACAAATTTGACCTTCTTTATCTTGACATTATTACTAGTCACCTTAGTTTCTTTATCCAAAACTGGTTCAGACATAGGTTCAGATTCTACCTCTGAGTCAACTGATTTTTCAGTTTTCTCCTGAGGCTGAGGTACATAGTTATCATTGAAAGGTGGAGGACTCTCATGATACCTTAGACCTACAGGTTTCTTAGACTGACGCTGTGCATCTAAGATTTTCCCTAGGTTGAGTGATGAGTTCCTAAACTTTTCCAGTTTACTGTTTACCTCGGCTACCTTTACCTTAGACTCAGCTAGCTCTACTTCTTTGATCTTAAGCTCTTTGGTCAATGCCTCAACATGCTCATACATCAGTTCTAATCTAACACACTGTTCGCTCAGCTTGTCTTTTAGAACTATGACATCTTGTGCATCTGCCTTAAGCTTATTCCTAAGGTCTTCCTTGATATCTAATAGGCTAGCGTTGTCTGATTTTAACGATTCATTCTGAGCAGTTATAGTTTGATGTGATTCTAGTACTAAGTTTAATCTATCGTTAGACGTAGCACACAAAACACATAAATCAAGGAAATAGAGAAATTCAGAATTACCTTGGCGTGATCAGATTCCACATTGGCCATCTGTGCGGCGAACTCCAGAATCGTCTGATCTTCTGACTTTTCTACCAACATAGGACTGATATCATGCTGATTGTTGTCCCCTGTCTTTTCTTCTGCTCCGTCACTTCCAGTATTGGTTACTTCAGCCATAAAGGCTCTAGCGTTTGACTCTGGATGTGTACTCCAGTCATATGTTCCATCTAGCTGTCTGTCTGATGTGACATTGGATAGCAGACCAGCTATATTTGCTTGACTGCTTGAACTACCTGGCAGATATCTCCCTTGAGATTGATTCTGGTACTGGTTCTGGTAGTTCTCTACTTTGGGTCTTTGACACTCTCTAGCGAAGTGTCCTAACCCTTGGCAGTTGTAACACTTAACTTTGGATTTATCAAACCCAATCTTATTGTTACTGGCGTTGAGAATTCTGCCCGTCCTCTTGATGAACATTTTAACTCGCTGAGTTACCATGGCCAGTTGCCATTGCAGATCCATTTCCTCTAGATCATCAGGATCTACTTGATCATAATCCTCATCCCAAAGCGCAGGATCGTTGATTTTCCCTTGAACGCAATTTCCATAGGCGGCCACAAATGAAGCTAACAGATTCAGATGGTCTTCAGCTGATTTTGAGCTCATCGGCATCTTTGAATAGCCTTGAGATGTTGATGTAGACTGAGCTGGTTTTTCATTCGGTCTAGAAAACCCTAAGAAAGCCCGGCTCACTGAGTCATCTGTTTCAACCGGTGTCGATGTTTCACCCAAAAAGAATGCTGTAGCCGTCTTCACGTTAGTTGCCCATGAAGATTTGGACTTCCCAAAGTACATGTCCGGATCCTGTACCTGTTCATAATCCCTTTCCTTCTTCAGCAATTCAAAGTTATAGGCCCTCAGCGTTCCTATGACAGTCTCTAGAGTTAGAGTATAGAACTTGTCTTCATCATGTTTTATTAGCGCCACATACATTTCCCATTTGGCTGGTAAAACATCTAGAATTTTGACAATCTTCTCTGACTCACTGTATTCCACATCGTGGTTGTCTAACTCAGTTAGCAAATGATAGAATCTGGTAATTGTCTCATCCAGCTTTTCGTTCTTCAAAGCTTTGAAGATCGCGAACTGCTGCTTGAGCATTTCCATTCTATTTTTCCTGACCCTTGGATTACCTTCACATCGTTTCTCCAAAGCATCCCACAGCTCTTTTTCTGTTTTTTGATTGCGGAAAGTGTGCAAGATCTCCTGAGGTAAAGCCATTCTAATGATAGCGAATGCCCGGTTCTCGGCCTCATAAAGCTTCTTATCATCGTCCTTCATCTTTGAATATGACAAGACTCTTTGTCGTCCTTAAACCTCTGCCGTAGGTGGAATGTATCCCTCATCTATACAAATCCACATCCGCATATCATTAAATCTAGCGAAGTCGGCGAACCTGTCCTTCCACCAATAGTAATCCTCCAATTTCATCAACTTTGGTGGAGAATTTGTCTTTCCGACCTCGTGGTCCAACTCAATAAACCTTTGTAGACTTGTCATTGTTTCAAAAATTATTGAGTTCAAACTCAATTAATTTAATTCGAAATTAATTTAAAGTAACATTTTCGAACCTGAGTAAGTTCGAATTTAATTAATTTTAAACCTGTTTGGAATTAAATTCGAAAATAAGTTTGAAGTCCAACTAAGTTCGAAATATATAGACAAACTCGAAGGCTTTTACTAAACTCGAAATCCCTAATTCGATTTTAAAGTAAAATCGAAATCCGAGCAAATTCGAATTGGCCAAAGTCGAATCAAACCCTAAGGAAACCCTAATATCCCCTTGATCTTCGAGCGCCGCAAGTTCGAAAAACGGCTAATACTTCGAGTTTTTCAAGTTTTCAGATTAAACCAATATTTTTACGAATAAAAATATTGATTTCGATCAAAAACTTGAACTAATGCAAAGTATTTTTCGATATCTTACTTGATAAACTCGAAATCCTCCAAAAAAGTGATTTTAACAGTCCAAAACGTCAAGAAACCACAGATGTTTCTAGTGAACACGAAGAACACCACGAACACCCAATGGCTCTGATACCACTTGTAAGGTCTGCACATTACGGATCTATCTTCACGCGACACCTTCCAACGAGTGCGGAATCCTCGTTAGTGGCTTGACGGATATATCACGCACACCGAAACACAGAGACTACCACGGTGATAGACGAACTACTTAGAACGCCCCTACACGATGATTCTCTCCTTACGAAACTCACTGATTGCAATCAAGTTCGAGATCGCCTTCTGCTAATCGTCTGACAAATTCTGCAAAAGTCTCATAATTAATCGAATTAACCCTTAATTATACTGACAGATTCGACTTTGTCTAGGACAAATTCGAATCTGGCCCAAGGCCTTATTCGAACTTGTCCTCTAGACAAATCCGAATCTAGCCTAAATTCGAACCTCATTATTATCATTCAAACTTATGTTTGAACTTATGTTTTATCCTATGTTTGAGTTTATCTTTGAACTTCTTGTAATACATTACACCAAGTTCAAACATACAAACAATCAATATCAAACACATGTTAATATTCAATATCAAGTAAGTTGACTTACACAAAATGCTATCTAAACTTAGACTGCTATCGTCACATAGGATGTACTAACATAAAACAAGTATAAGTACACGTACAACGATTCAGAAAGTACACGTATAATATGGATAATGGGCTAAAGTCGTACAATAGTTGTGTACTTTTTAAAGTGTATCGATATGGTACATGAACTATTTTAATTATTCATAGTATACATGTACTTTCTGAATCATTCAAAATATGATCCTTAGGGTTACTAGTTACCGGCTATACCGGTTAAAAAGATTATGTGGACAAGATTTTACAGTTTCAGGATATGAGTTGGCAAGACAAATATGATGTGGATTTTAACAATTACTTGAGTTGACAATTTATGTGATACAAGAAAGCAACATTGAATTAAATTTTAATTGGCAAATCAGATAATCATATGTCAAGTCAGCTTATATTACAAAATAGTCTGTCATAAAACAAGGATAAGTATCATATTTGAAAGAGTCAGAAAGTACACATATAATATGAATAATTAAGATACTACACGTATCATATCGATACACTTTAAAAAGTACACAATTATTGTACAGCTTTAACCCTATGAATAATCAAAAAAGTACACGTACCATATCGATTACTTTAAAAAGTACACGGCTATTGTACGACTTTAGCCCTTTTTAGTTTTGTGAAATTTGAATATTAAAGTCCGGTTATAATTGGTAAACCGGGTTTTTAAAAACTGAAAAACCAAGTTCTAATAGTCAAATTTCCTAAACCAGAAAGAACAAATTATTTTTGACAACTTTTTTTGGAAAAAAATAACATGGAGGAACAAAAACGCAAAAAGACGTATTGATTTTTTTCATACTAAACACTTTTTTTCTGGCAAAAAGGTGTCCACCGGTTAGTTCACTTTATAAATTGGTCAGGACTGGTTGATTTGCTCGCATGGGTTTATAACCCGAGATAAGTATTGACTTGGTTGTCTTGCTTAATGTAAGAGAAAATAGCATCAATGTTTGCCATTCTAATTTAATCTTAAATCAATAACCACAGTATCCAAACAATTCAATAAGAAATATGGATTCTATACGATATGATTAATTTTATCAATTATGATGATCAAATGGAATAAAGAGAGACAAGAAAGATTTATGTGGAAAGCCCAAATCGAAAAAACCCACAAGTTGAGGAAGTAGAGATTCAGATTCACATGGTAATTTTAGGGGTGTTACCGGAGATAGGGGGATGTTACTGGAGGTGAAGATGATGAACGGATGGTCTGTCGGAGAAGAAAGGAGAAAGAAAGAAAATGAAGCAAAATGTCACATCAGCAAATGCAGATTTGTAGATGGTGATCCGTTCTTTTAATCTAATTTTTAATTATTTTACAGTTTTAAAAACGCCATATCATCTAATGCAACTGGTTGCAAGGTAACTTTTTCTTGAAAAAAAACCCTCGATTTCGTTAGTTTTAATTGGTTGGAGAGTTTATGAGGCAAACAAAATGATTAAAAACTTAATCGAAAAAGTAATTAACTTTAAGGTTTTTTACATGTAAAATCCCTTTTATTAAACCCGAATTACATCATGCTAAAACAACCTTTGTGACTTTGTCTACAAGACAAAAGAGTTGATTTGATTTGTACACCATGTTCGACCAATTGGCATCTTATGTCAATATAATACAATACATAAGCTACCTTGTAAATCCTACTAAT
This sequence comes from Centrapalus pauciflorus, assembly GCA_020465985.1. Taxonomy (NCBI): domain Eukaryota; kingdom Viridiplantae; phylum Streptophyta; class Magnoliopsida; order Asterales; family Asteraceae; genus Centrapalus; species Centrapalus pauciflorus. The sequence continues at coordinate 25,057 of JAANYP010006423.1, read as the reverse complement.
TTATAGGATTAATATTTAAAAAACGCTAATCAAAATTTTTTTTTTTCATTTTCTGAGTTAAGCCCTTAAAATTTTCTTTTAATTATTTAAGTTCCTAAACTATGTTTGTCTTGTAACATCATGACAATTTACCTAGTACGTGGAATTATTCTATTGGAAATTTAATTTATTAATATTGCGTTGGTCGAATAGAATCCCGGTTAGTGGATTATACGTGTCGGGATCGAGATAAACGTGGCATTTGATTATTATTTTAGCGGATTGTTAATAAATATGAGATCACAGAGTTAAATGGGTTGAAATAGTATTAATATTGAAAATGTGATATCGGGTTTGGATTATTTGGGTCCGGAACTTGCTAAATATGGAAAGTATGTATATATATGGCTTCCTTTTGGAAACCTTGTTTCCTATTCCTTGCAAATTACAGAAAGTGAAGTGTGTGTTGTGTGTGTGTGTTTCGGCTGAAGCTAACAGGAACAAGGTCACAAGAATTGATTGGGTTGCTGAGATTTCATTCATCATCTTCAAGTTTTTGAAAGCTAAGGTAAGAGAGCTAACTTGTTGGATTAATCTTTATAACAAGCTGTAAAATTCGTGAGTTTGGCTATTGAGCCTGTAGGGATTAGTTATGTAGTGTTTTGTGAAGTTGTCTAGGCTGGAAAATCGAGTTGGGGCTTGGATTTGCCCCGGGTCCGCCATTAACGCAAAGCAGAGCAGACCTGCTCGCCGGGGATCGCGGTCGCGATCTTATGTGCGCGACCGCGATGAACATAGCGCGGGCGGTTTGAGTATGGCCAACGACTGAGAGCGCAACCGAGATGGAGCGCGGTCGCGATGGCCGGAACGCGACCGCAACTGTAAGCGCAGCCGCGATGTTTTGAGTACGGGCCGTGATCCGGGTTGTTTGGACTGGGGTTGGTTTTGGGCTTCCGGGTCCGTTTGAGGTTGCTTGTTGGGTCCAGTTCAGTTACAGGGTCTGTGTGAGTCTGTTTTGTATATCAGTTGGGTTTGTATTAATATTCTGAGATCCGTTATGTATACAGGGTCGAGCAGACAGCGTATTGGGTCGCGATAGAAATCAGACGCGTTCAGTTGAGATCGATTATCAGTAATCAGGTGAATACTCGAGTTCTTTTCAAAAGCGCGCTTGTTTTACGAGTTGTGTTTGTGTATCTTGTGATGCGTTGTATGAGACAAAGACGTGGAGCCTCATATATGATTCTATCTACCTTATTATATGTGTTATGTGTATGAGTTGAGACTATTCCTAGATTATCCGCCATGTGCGATCGTGCATGCTGACTGTCCCTAACCAGTCACGAAGTATGAGACTGTATATATACATCAGTGTTATTGTCAGGTCGCTCCAGTGCTTATTGAGTAGCTAACCACTGCTGTGTGCGGTCTGTTAGCTGGGGAACGACGTCCCATTGAGTTGAGATGTGCACTGAGGTTCCGAGCTTTCATCAGAGATCATGAGGTGTACATGAACTATTGTGTTGAGATATCTGTGATTCTCTATGTGCTATATGTTATTTCTGCAGAGTCTAACCCTCGTGTACTCACGAGCTTCCCAGCTTACGCTTTTGAGTCTAACGTGTCTCAGGCAGTCCAAAAGTGGGTTCACAGCTGCAGCCGCTGCAGAATTAGGAGTCGGGATTGATTGGGATTGTATATATGTACTGTTACATGCTGATGTTAGCTTCTGGGAATTCTGTTAAACTGTACTTGTGTATCTGCTCAGTATGTATGATAGTTAGCAGCCATACATTATATGTTAGTCATTTGCGTTAATTATCTGTATCAGACATATGAGATGGTTGTATTAAAGTTTTTAATTATCAGTGATTTGTGTTAATCCCTGACATGTGTATTATGAGATAACTGCGATATTGTCATTTATGATATTATATTGACGTGGCTTTTATGTACGAAGTGAGGGTGTTACATGTCTTGTTCAAAAGTATATATTTTTTACCAACTACTGGATTAGCCGGTAAAACACAAACAAAAAATTTAGTGACTTAATCGTTAAGATACGGAACGGAAAGATGGTGGGTTTTTTCAACATTTATCAAGTGAAAAAACTAAGGTTACTTGTTTGGTAACTGATCGATCAAACAGGTCAAATATACAATTTTAAATAAGACAAAAATAACTTAAGAATTTAAACAATAAAAAAATTTATGGACTTAACTACGAAATAAAGAAAGTTGTTGGGGTTTTTTTTTAACGGTAACCCTAATTTATATTTAGGTTTAATATATTGGCTGGTTTGTATTCTATTTATATATATACACTAATACAATGAACAAGTCTCGTTTGCACACTGCGCTTGAAAAATGACGTGGAATACATACCAAATTTAAACCGGTTAAAACTAAACTAGTCAAAATCAATAAAATTAAATTTGATTTTTATATGTGTTTTTTTTTAATATTTTTTATGTTGCCTAAAAGTTGTTTTATTTACGATCAGTAGAGTTTATTACTTTATTAATAAGGATAATTACTTAAATACCTAGATAATTACTTAAATACCTAAAATTGCAGCCCATTTGTTAACCTTTACCCAAATTAAAATCACCTAACCAAAATACCCACTCTTTTGGTTATCACATTTACATTACACCCAATATTTACGTTATATGTACCTTTTATTAGTTTTTTAATATATTACGTTACAAAAGTTTAAAAATAACGAAAATTACATAACATTTTCGTTACCAAATCTTTTTCTTGTCATTTCAAAGAGATTTTTGGTACTCTTTTTAATATTATATCAAAGATGAAAATTATGGTATTATATTACCAGTTACGTTGCCAAGTTTTTTGGTAACGAAATTTTATTGATTGAAGTCTTGAATAAGTCTTGATTAAGTCTAAAATATAAACTTGATGCCTAGCAGTTAGCACATTCTATGAATATGCTTATTTTAGATTTTATATTTGAAGTCTTGATTAATATATTTTTCTGCTAGTTACTATCGAGTCAAAGCAAACCAGACAAATAAATATTTTATGCAAAATTTCAGACGATGATTTCTGGGTGTTTGGTTTTACATTTTGAGTTTTTTTATGTTTTGTTTTTTCTTTCGTAAAAGTTGTTTAACAAACAAAAAAAATTATTTGTGTCTTATGTTTGTTTTTTCTTTTGAAAACGACGGATTCACGACTCATAACTACCAAAAAGAATAAGCTTCCAACTAGGTATGACAATAAGGTTGAGTGGGACGAGGCGTGACGGGATGGGAATTTCATTTCACAATTCCATCACATCGTTGTTTCTTATCCCTCACTCTCATAGCCGTTTCCATCCCAATCGAGGATCGGTTAGGGAATCAAATTTTTCAACATCGTAAAAGATATTAGTTTAAATTATAAATAGTAGTTTAGTTAGAAAAAAGTATATAAATAAATTTTATAACAAATTAATTCAAAAATCTAACATCTTTGTTCTAAGACGGGTACGTGTCATTTCCTTGTTTGTTTATCTAATTAATATTATCGAGTTTGGACGACTATGGGTTGACACATGGGTTCGGACAAGCGAAGTGATCGAGTAAATTGTTTTAAGACGGGTACGTGTCATTTCCTTATTTGTTTATCTAATTAATATTATCGAGTTTGGACGACTATGGGTTGACACATGGGTTCGGACAAGCGAAATGATCGAGTAAATTAATTCGGGTGTTCGGATTAAAAGTTTAATAAAAGATCACAATATTGTTAATGGTTAATTCATTGGATCCCGATGATATGAACGGATGTTAATCGACCACAGGATCAAATTATTGGGTACCAGGTCGGTTTTATACCAAAAAATGTGTATATATTACGTTTCTTGCCATTTCCTTTCGTTGACTCGCTTCCCAACTAAATTCAAAAGGCGTGTGTGTGTTTGTAATCCTCTGGACATAAACTTCATGCAAGAATCAGAGCTTCAACCGCTGGAATTCATTTCAACATCATCATCTTCCTCAACCTTAGTGTTCTTCAAGTTTAAAGCATTGTTTGTTTACCTCTTAATGAAATCATTAAGAGGTCATTCTACCTTTGAATGACTTCTTAATGATTCCATTAAGAAGTAAACAAACAACCCATAAGTGAGTTTAATCCTTAAACTTAGTGTTTTATTATGTTAATTCACGAGAAATCGATTGGGTTTTGTGTGTATAAGTTACTGGAATGAATTGAACTAAATTGAGGACCCTAATCATTGAGAAATCAAATTTTTGGGTAAAACTCGTAAATTAGCTAAAACAGAGCATCTTTCTTGGCTGACCGCCATTAAGTGCGGCCACGGTCGCGTGATTGCACCCCGCGATGGGTGGAGGCGGTGGTGGACTGAGCTCGGGCTAGTATGGGCGCGATTGGGGGCTCGGTCGAGCTTGGAGAGTGCGGCCGAGGTGGGATTGCGACCGCGGTGGAGCCGAGCTCGACCGTGATCACGGTCCAGTGGGCTTTAAGTATGATGAAATTTATGTGTTGGTGGTGAAAATATAAGAATTAAACTTTATTTAGCAAAATAGGTAAGTAGAGGGACCAATTGTGTAAAGAACTAAAAATGGGGAATAAAAGGACTTTTGAAGTCTTGCAAGAGCTCACTTGCAACTTTTCACCTTCAAAGCCACTCAAAAATCTATCAAGAAAATCAGCTGAATTTTGAAATTGTGGAAGAAAATTCGTGATAGGAACTGATATGACAACGATTCAAGTCTGATTTAAGGTAAAAAAAAAAGTGACTTCTGAAGTTGGGGTTTTCTTGATGAGTTTAAAAAAATCCTAATTAAAAGTCTGAGAAATTGATGTTGCATGTATGTTTTTATAATTGAAAAGCATCATTTGAAGTCCCTAGAAGCAGCAGAAACAAGAATCATCCATGGATTTAACCAAAAAGGTAAGACTTTTTAATGTTTTATGAAGTTTGGTGTTCTTTGAAGTTTTTCTTCATTTTTTGTCAAATCTGGAAAGAAATGAGTGTTATTGTTAGGGAGAATGGTTTAGAAACACTCAATATAGGTTAAAATATCGATTGTATGAAATGCATGTTGATAAAAATGTTTTTGGTGAATTTTTAAGCAAAACTCGTAGGTCTCGATGTGCTGAACTGCACGTTGACTCGTCGAGTCGGGCAGGATGACTCGGAGAGTCGCCAAGAACATCAATCGGAAAATTTATCTAAGTGTCTGTGACCCGAACTTCATGTGGGGACACAAACTTCGAATTGGTTTTATTTCGGGTTTAAGTGAAACTTCCAAACCGAGGATCCGAACTTCAGACCTCGACTCGACGATTCGAGTTGGATGACTCGGCGAGTCGACCCTAGTACAAGTGAACTTCGGTTCTAGTAATATAGACCCGAACTTTTGGACTAAAAAGCAGACTTTTTAGATAAGTTTAACAATTTATAAGAACTTAGAATGAGGGGAACTTCGGACCTAATAAAGAACCGAACCTTGGGTTTTAATTATGAACTTCGGATGGTAGATCCGAAATTGGACATTACTTGTAAATTCAATTAAAATTAATGTCAATCAGGCAGTGATGGTATTAACTTACTACTGACATGACAGGTCATTTGTGGTGTTGTTAAACACACAGTGGGGTAAATTGTGATTCCGGTTGAAGCGCAAGGAGAAATAAAATATAAATGAAGTTTATTAACGTACCCACTATGAGTACTTAGGCTTGTATATTTCTACATTTGTTTTATGCTTGTTGTAGTTCATTGAGGCACGTTGATTCATTTTCGTTTGACACTCTACTGACTTGTGTTTATTTTGAAGCACATTGTTGCTTGATTACATATTCCATTTTCTTTGTTGTACATCAACGTGATGGGCTTTTCGAGCTATAACTGGTAATTCGATGCTACCTAGACTATATGACCTAGAGTTGATCCCTCTATGGTCCCGAAGGGCAGGTGTAGCATCCCCGACGGTAAATTTTGCCTCAATTCAATGTGTTGTTCCGTGCAATGGCACGATGGAGCTGCGTGCTAATATGTGTTTCCGTACTTCGTGTATGAAGGGGTGCACGACGTTTGTCGCCGGTGTGACTCATGTGTATGTTGCAGAATATATAATCTCTATACTCACTAAGCATTGTTTATCCTTTAGTCGTTTACATTTTTCAGGAAAAGGTAAATCCGCTGTTGGACCTTCTATCTAGGTCAAATCTTGAAGTACTTGAGGAACACTACTACTCAATCGGTAACTGAATAAATGGATATTCCATTAAGTACTATTTGGAATGGTTGTAATAAATTGAGTTTGTAGACTAAGAATGGAACCTTGTAAACTCTGTAGCGTGTTTGACTTAAATTACATTTATGTATTTTCAATTTCCTGTAATGTACTAAGCATTTTGGAATTCATTTTATGAGTATGGGTTGTATGTTTAATCATGGGTGATGTGTTTGTGGTTATTGTGGCAATGGTGTCACACTTTTTGATCATTTTGGGATATTGGGTTGGGTTTGAGCTATTGTGTGTGGGTCTGGGTTATTATGTGGGACTCTTATGTGATACTAGTTGTTACTGTGTTATTCAGAAAGGGGATAGTGCTGGGGATCCAGTGACAATGCTTTAGCTGTCAGGTGAAATGCAAATATTTTATGAGATGCCTTTCGTATTTCATATTAATTGTTTCTAGCATGATTACTGGGTTTTACACTGGGCTTAGGTTTTATCGGGTTATCGGGATTATCAATTTAATCATGCTAGTTTATATTGTGTTTTATAGTTATGAGATCTTGTGATATTGTGTTGCACCAGGATGTTCATCAGGATTACCTAGTTAATTGTGATAAACCATATGGCTGGGACAGGGTTCGGTTAGCTCCCGACCCTTATTTAGGACCCAGGACTGCTTTGTGCGGTTACGGGGACCACGTGCGTGGGAGGAGGATCCCACCGGGATTGCTATTATTCAGGGACGATTATCAACGTGACAGGTCTCATAATACCAGTTTAGCAAGGAACACTAAACTATTTTACACGGTTTTGTATTTAACTAACTTGCATTCTCACTAGCTAATTTAACTAACCTATTTCCAAACTTGTGCATCTCAAGGACTTAGGGGAGTGATAGCCGGCCTGCTGCACCTAAGTAGGCACCACCTACTATCTTGACTCGAGGATCTTAGCTACCTGATAAGAGGTAGTTAACTCTTGTGGTGGTTTGTATGTATATTTGATTACTTCAGATATGTAATTTGGGGTTCCCGTGACGAATTGTTGTACTTGACTTAATTACTCAGTTTTTTGTTGTGTATCCTATAGTCAGGTATCTGTTTGTTTAATGTCACCTGATAGTTTTATTACGTGGCATTTATATCATGTTTCGGGAATGTTACAAAATATTTCCGAGCTATTGGCATATATAATTAATAGTTTATAATAGGGATAATTGCGTAAAAAACCTTAAAATTGAACCATTTTTGTGATTAAAACCCCTAACCAATTTTTGTTGCACAAAAAACCTCTAACCGGTAAACTCTTTTGAAATTAGGACTTGACCGGTTATAATAAGTTGTTATGCTTACTTGGCACACACGTGGCGTCCACATGGCAAACCCGACTTACGTGGCGCCTACGTGACACTACATGTATAATTCTTAAACTGAATTTTTGCATAAAAAACCCTGAAATTGGTGACTTTTTCGATTAAAACCCTTAACTATATTATTCTCACCTCTAACCAACAATAATCTTTTCCATTCTTCTCTACCTTCGGCAACTCCGATTACTCTATTCCCTCTTTATGTTCAGTGTTGTTTATTTTATGTATGTTCGATTAACTTTTGCCGTTTAATCTTGAATTTTAACTTCAATTGTGCCGATGGAATCGATTTCATTTTGTGTTCACGATTTGCATTTTTAGGTTCAGCTTTATGTTCAATTTCATTTATTAATGTTCCATTTTAGCTTCTGAATATGATCAACCAGAGCAGTGAGGTTCGCTAGCCTAGAGGGTGGATGTTTCGTTGGGAAACAAATTCTTTGTTTAATAAATAAAATTTTAATAAATATCATTGTCATCAAAATGCAATCAGTGAATACTCAATTTTAATTATCATTGTTAGTTGGAGGTTTTTTATCAAATGAAAAATGATTTGGGGTTTTAACTGAAAAAACTAAACAAGTTGGAGGTTTTTTACGCAAAAATCTATTTAAAAATTGTACACGTCATCAAGTTGCAACCGGCTAAACCGGTTGCAAGTCAGATTTTTTGAAAAAAACCCAAATTTACAATGTTTTAACCAGTTGGAGTACCGAAACTTTATATATACCGATACCATTGCTTGGATACCGAAACTCTCAAGGTTTCGAATGTACCGAAACTCACACCCATGTACCGAAACCTTGGGGTGCCAAAACCCACTACTGAAACTTTTTAGTTGAAACCTTTGATGGTGAAACTTTTTAGTGAAATCTTTGATGGTGAAACTTTTTAGTGAAACCTTGATGGTGAAACTTTTTAGTGAAACCTTTGATAGTGAAACTTTTTAGTGAAACCTTGATGGTGAAACTTTTTAGTGAAACCTTTGATAGTGAAACTTTTTAGTGAAACCTTTGATGGTGAAACTATCACAACATGTGCTGAAACCCACCCCAATATACCGAAACTATAAATGGTGATTACCAAAACCTTTGAAAGTTTCGGTATTCCCCTTTTTTATTTTCATTGAAAAAGAGTCAATATATATATATATATATATATATATATATATATATATATATATATATATATATATATATATATATATATATATATATATATATATATATATATATATATATATATATATATATAGAAACAATCGGACCTCCTTTAATTCAGTTATATAATGATGATTTCTGGACATTATGGTAATCTCAAATGTTGGAGATTAAAAGTATAAATTTCAGGTTAACGCAATAATTTGTGAAACTTGGCGAGACTCATTATTAAACGAGAGATAGATGGTATTAATGAGGGGATTAATTGTGAATAATAACACCATCAAGTAGGAGGATTTAAATATGAGTTTTGGATGACGATTCCAATTGTTGTAACACTTTAATTCTGTAAAATCATGATGAAAATTGTTGTCGAACATATGTATGATATGTTTTATTTATGGAAATGTAACAGGTCCCTTGTGGTGTTGTTTAACCCACAGTGGGGTACTTTGTGATCCGGTTGAAAGCCCGGGGAGAAATAAAAATTGCTTGAAGTTTATTTACGCACCCCACTGTGAGTACATATGATTTCGCATGTTTATATCTGTTTTATGTTAGTTATTGCCTGCGGAGACATGTTGCTTCATTATCGTTTGGAATTCTACTAACTTGCGTAGATTTAGATGCACATTCATACTTGTTGCATGTCCGTTCTTTTGTTGTGCATCTAACGATGGACCAGCGGGTCGCATCTGTTACTCCGATGTTACTGCGCTTATGACCCGGAGCTGATCCCTCCGAGGTTCTGGTAGGCAGTAAGTCATCCCCGATGTTATGTCTGTCTCAGATGGTTGGTTTATATATCGAGCTTTGGGCTCGTAGGAGCGACGGCTCATGTGTGTCGTACTTTGTGTACGTGGAGAGTGCACGACGTGTGTCGTCGGTGTACTCTTGTGGGCTTCATAAAGATTTATAAAATGCGTAAATCTGTGTATTCACTAAGCATTCGCTTACCCCTCAGTTGTTTAATTTTTACTAGAAAAGAAAAATCTGCCGCTGGACCTTCTAGCAATGTCAATATTTGAAGTTTGAAAAATATCTACTACTCAGCTTGGTAATTGGATAATGAGATTGTTATTATAATATGTATTTGGGATGATGTAATGTTATTGAGTATGTAGACTTAGATTTGGTAACTTGTAGCACCGTAGGGTGTTTGACACAGTTGTATTACTTTTAATTATGTATTTTAATGCTTCCGCACTTTAATTAAGCTTTCAGATCATTATGTAATTGTATGTTAGTGATTAATCCTGGGTGTATTGTAATGGTGGTTATTGTGGCAAGGGTGTCACACAAATGTTCAAAAGTGCATTACGATCGACGAGTTTACTTTATTTGTTGGTTCATTACGATAAAATATTATATATCATGCAAAGGTACAATATTTAAACAATATGCACATGTGAACTGATAATTCACTTTTAAACATGTGCATATTGTGTTTTTGCATTAAAATATACTTTTTTATCGTAATGAACTTCTAATTATGTGAAATGTTCAACAATAATGCACTTTTGAAGATGTGTGTATTGCAAATTTGCATGCAATATAATATTTTATCGTAATGAACATGTACATTTAGTATGAGACTCCAGGACTCCTCTACTCTAATATTGGACTCCATGGAACTTGAGTCTATATATATATATATATATATATATATATATATATATATATATATATATATATATATATATATATATATATATATATATATATATATATATATATATATATATATATATATATATATATAGGGGGTTCAATGGAAAACCAACATGCATCTGAAAACTTTGGAAAATCTCCATGCACCACTACAAATGCATCAAATTCCCCGCGTGATGCACCAAATTCCCGTGTGATGCATCGACTTTTTGCGTGATGCATCACCTGATCCAATGACTATAAAGTGGTTCCCGGGTTTTCCGATGCATATAGGTTTTCCATTGAACTCACCCCTATATATATATATATATATATATATATATATATATATATATATATATATATATATATATATATATATATATATATATATATATATATATATATATATATATACACACACACACACACACACACACACACACACATAATCTTTATATATTAATAAAGGAGAACATTTAATCGCACATATCACCACATCAACTAACCAAATTCTCATTTTTCTTTCCACTTTTCTTAAAATAACTCATTCATTTTAGTCATTTAATTAATTTAAAAAAATTTAATTACTATGTCATTTTTATCTATCAATAAAAGTCAATTCAATTTCTTTTACATTTTATACCTAATTGACATATTTTACTTATATTGATTTGTTTTTAACTATTTTATATAATTTCTTTAGTATATAATTTAACAGTCGTCATTAAACATGTATTTATTTTTACCAATCAGAATATAACAAAATTATTTTCATATTTTTAAAATATTCATATTTTGTTTATTTCAGTTTAATATCACTAATTTATTATTGTATTATATAATAATGTTTTAAATGTATATGTTACTAGAGATAATTATTTATTAAATATAATACGGTAGTAACACATTTATCTTTTATATATTCTAATAAATAACTAAATGAATATCGCAGGTCGTTTAACTAGAATGACACATTCATATATTGACACGTGTAACTTAACATTCAATTCTGTTTTTAAATTTTAAATTTGATATATTTTTTATTTACTTAAAATAAAAGGTTCCTTAATTTGTTAAGGGTTTCAATTTAGAAACAAGATACACATTCAAATTTATATTTTAAAATTTTATTTACTTACAATAAAAGCAAAGGACAATCACTATCCGATGTTGGTTTCTAAAAGAGTGAGTTTTCACTCATGATCAATTATATGTTATCCTATCTAGAGTTAAAAGTAGACTTAGGTTAAAAAGTTTTAATTTTAGATAAGGATGGTATTTATCAACAAAACAATAAATGTTGTATACAAAAAGACATTTTTCAATTTATGATTTATCTTGGATCCATATCTTATAATTTATATTTTATAATCTATAAATTTTAATAAATAAGTAACTAAATGCGACTTATCTTTCTTCTATGATGTCACTTGTCTTTTGTGCATCGAGGCACAAAAGAACCTCCACAGTCCATTGGATGAAAAGAATGTGTGGGTTAGATCAAATGACAAAATGGTAATTAAATCAAAAGTTTTATGCATCAAGTGCACATAATGAAATTCACAGAGGGGTAAAACAGGAATTATGCAATCTTTAATTAATTATTACACTCCAAAATTAAGAAAAATAATACAAATTCAAAATAAATCAAAATACATGCACATCGTTCATCTCTTCCAAAAATAAATTATGCATATCGTTCATCTCTTCCAAAATCAGAATATATCAAAATACAATCATGAATCATTCATCTCTTCATGCATATCGTTCATCGTTCATCATCAAAATACATGTATAACGTTCATCTCTTCATGCATATCGTTCATCTCTTCCAAAATCAAAATACAAACATGAATCGTTCATCTCTTCATGCATATCGTTCATCGTTCATGATCAAAATACATGCATATCGTTCATCTCTTACAAAATCGAATACATGCATATCGTTCATCTCTTCCAAAATCATCAAAATACATCCTTTTATCTTTGAAGGTGTTCATCATTAAAAAAATGCATCCTTTTATCGCGTTTTTCATTGAATGCGTTCATCATTCAAAAATTTATCATGCATTCAAAAAATGCGGTGATTATTAACCGTAGAGAGAGAGAGAGAGAGAGAGAGAGAGAGAGACATGGCCCGTGGGGAGGAGCATCGGCAGATACAGAAATTTTGATGACTGGTGGCACCATGATCAAACAGAACATTTTTATTAACTTGACTTTTGTGTTTGCTTAATTGATAATAACATTGATTTCTTCATCTAATTAATATTCCAATCGGAAACAAAATATGTAGTTGCTTTAGTTTCGTTTTAAATCAAACTATAATAAACAATGATGTATTATGTTCACAATGTGATGTTTGATTTTATGTTCTATTAAAATTTGACCGTTTCTTTTGAATAATTTTATCATAGTAACTTTAATTTTGAATCCATATTATTAGGACTATTTAAAATATTATTTTATTTCTTTAGATGAAATACATATTCATAATTTAGAAATAGTTTATATACCGGACTGGACGTATTATTTTAAATAATGATGACCTCAATAAAACGTGAAAATTTCAATTTACATTTAATAAAAAATTAAAAGGAAAATGAAGATTTAGAAATACATTATATATAAAGTAATCAAATAGGCTCAATTTTTAAAAATCTAAATAACTAATAGAAATAAAAATATTTATTTATATTATAGTAGTTTTAATGTTCAGATTATACCATGAATAAAAAATTAATATTTAAAAAGTTAGTGGGTTTGGGCCCACCAAGACACTGCACACTTCTTTATCACTTTCATCTACCTTTCTTCTACGTTTTTTGTCGGACCTTTATTGGTTTGCCGCTGCTAATACATCCTTTATATTATACGACATTTATTTTTTGTATCATGTTTTGTTAATCGTTCTCAATGGTTTTCATGTTTAATCAATGGCTGGTGGCACAAGATGTTAGCACTGGGAGCACAAATAAACTCTCAGAATTCTTATACACTACTTCCGATCAACTCACTGGGAGCATGTGCCACCCCTCAGCTTCATGTAGATCCGCCCCTGGGGAGGAGGACGGTGGTGCAGCGACGATGAACCGAGATAGGGAAAGGGATGTGGCGGGTGGTGCGATAGTGATGCAGTTACGGTGGTGTATCGAAAAATCAAGGAGATGACAATGGTGTGCATGTTAATATTGATGACGGTGGAGAAAAGGTGCACGATGGTGGTGGTGGTTGGTGTTGACGATCACCGATGGTGTGTGGTCGACGATGGAAGGAAGCAAGAGGGGACTAAAAGAGAGGGGGGGGGGAGAGAGAGAGAGAGAGAGAGAGAGAAAGAGGGAGTAGTTTTTGGCTAGAAGTTAATGGTGAACTTCATACCAAATTTAGCTATTAATTATCTTAAAAACATTTAAATTCAAAAATAATTTCCATGCATTTAATATCCCTAAATGCCCTTTGTGCACCCTTGGTAGATAGTCCGATGCACAAAAGTTCTCAATGGTGCCTTGATGCACAATAGTTCTCAATCGAACCTCTATATATATATATATATATATATATATATATATATATATATATATATATATATATATATATATATATATATATCCCAATCTCTCTCTCTCTCTCTCTCTCTATATATATATATATATATATATATATATATATATATATATATATATACACACACACACACACACACACTAAAGATCTTTTGTGAACACTTTATTCGTTGTGAACAACCAAAAAATAGTTTTGAATCTTGTTGAAAATACTATCAAACACTTCTATTAACCTATTAATCTAATTGGATACTATGGATTTTATTGAATCCTATTAATTGTCGAATCTTATGAATCTTGTTAAATCTTATGCATCTTATTATAAAAACTACTATGAACCTTTTGAATGTTCTGAATCTTGTTGTAGACAATTCTATTAACCTTTTGAATCATATGAATCATGTTACAAACACTTCTTGATATACATGAATGATTATATGTATTTATTTTATTTGTTCACAACAAATAACTTGTTGATATATATATATATATATATATATATATATATATATATATATATATATATATATATATATATATATATATAACAAATTATCATATTTTAGAATCTCTTATAATCATTTGTTAGTTCATTGCTTTGAGACTTTTTAAATACATTTATAATTATCTTCTTAAATACATTAAAATTTCAATCTAAAACAATTCAAATAAAATCATAATCAAAATTTTATAATCAATAAAATGTAAACCCATTCTAAAATTATCTTAATGTTAATATTATTTTAATTTTAGGTTTACCGTTTTAAGAAAATAAGTATTTATTAAAGTTATTCGTTTAATACACGAGTTATAAACTAGTAGTTTATATAAAATGTAGAGTAAATTACAAAAATGGTCTCTGTGGTTTGCTCAAAATTATGGAAATAATCCCTAGTCTTTAAAAATTACATAAATGGTCTCTCAAAACACTATTTACTTGCAGAAATGGTCCCTCAATTTCTTGACTTTTTCTAAATGACGATTTTGCCCTTATCTCAAATTCAATTTTGGTCCCTTATGTTTTTAGTCATTTTCATAATTTTTTGTTTTTGTTTTTTAATTTTAAATGTTAATTTAATAAAATATATTTAATTATTTTATTTAATTAGTTTAATTTAATTCTCTTTTATGTATTCAATTTATTTATTTTACATTTCATTTTTAGCATATTTATATATTTTTATATTTTTATATGTTACCAGCTAACAATTTCATTGTTTTAACATATTTTAATTTAATTATAATTTTAGGAAAAATATATAAATCTAGGATTTTATTTGTTTTGATTAAGATATTTTGTTACATTAAAACATTTCAAATTAAATTTTCTCTTTTATCGTTTTGATTTACATATTTTGCTACATTAATCCGTTTCAATTAAACTTAGTATTTTATTTGTTCCATTCTAAATATTTTGTTACATTAATACGTTATGACTTAATTGTAACTTTTAACAAAACTATGTCGACTTGACATTTTATTCGTTTTAATGTAAATATTTTTTTTTGTTTTAATACGTTTCATTTTAATTATAAATTTTTAAATATATATATAAACTTAGAATTTTATTTGTTTTTCCATAATAATTTTGTCACGTTAATACTTTTAGGTTTAATTATAATTTTTACTGTTTGTGTTTGTATATTTCTTTCTATACGATTTGGTTTGTATTTCATTATATAGGTTTTGACACGTATGTAACGGAACATATATACATTTTATTCAAAACGTATATACGTGTGTGTGTGTCTATATATATATATATATATATATATATATATATATATATATATATATGGGTTTCAAGACATATAAACAAAATATACAAACCAAAACGCTAAAACTTACAATTAAATCGTTAGGTATTAATGTGACAAAATATTTAAGCAAAAAACAAATAAAACGCTAAGTTTATATATAATCTTTAGAAGTTATAACTAATTGAAATGCATTAAGATTAAAATATATTTAAATCAAAACGAATAAAATGTCAAGTCAACATAGTTTTATTAAAATTATAATTAAATTAAAATGTATTAATATAATAAAATAATTAGAATAGAACAACTAAAATACTAAGTTTTAAATGGATCAATGTAGCAAATATGTAAATCAAAACGAAAAAAAAAAAGGACTAAATTCAATTTGAAATGTATTAATGTAGATTTATATAACAAACTATTTTAATCAAAATAAAGCCCTAGATTTATATTTTTGACAAAATTACATAAATGGTCCATGTGGTTTATATGAAATTACGGTTTTGGTCCCTGAAAGAATTTTATTACACCACTAGTCCCTAAAATCGAAAACTTGTAACATTTTGGTCCATTCGGAATTTTTGATTTTTTCAATCAAAAAAATCATTCTTATTTTTAATTAAACGTAGATAAAAAATCAATAAAACTTCGATTTTTTTAGTAAAAAACAACAAATCATTCGGAATTTAATTTTTTTTTACTAAAAAGCGATTAACCATTCCAATTCTTGATTTTTTCAGACCTTTTAGAAATAAAAATTTTATTAACTATTTGCAATGAAGAAACTACGTACCATTTTGATTTTATTCTTTTTCCAAATGAAAAAAAAAACTTAAACACGTCCTTATTTTGAACTTTTTTGAATGGAGAAAAGAAATAAATCATTTCGATTTTAGATATTTCGAACGAAAAAAAAAACTACAACTAGGTTTTATTTTTCTTAAATGAAAAAAAAGAACAGAGAAAGATTTGGATTCTCAATAAATAATTGAAAAAAAAATGAACCATGAACCATGTATATCATATATAATCTTAAATTAATAATTATAGTAATACATAAAAAAACTAACCTTAATAATAACAATAAACATACAAATAAAAATTAATAATTAAAACAAAAGGAATAAAAAATAAAATGTTATATTTGGATAATTAATTTATAAAAAGAAAAAGAAAAAGAAAAAAAAAAAAAATATATATATATATATATATATATATATATATATATATATATATATATATATATATATATATATATATATATATATATATGAAAACTATGAAAAATTAAATTAAATTATAAAAAAAAGAAACAGTTTGGTCCCTGAAAGTAAGATATGTACATAAATGGTTCCTGAAATTCAAAAGGACGAAAATGCCCTTGAAACTAACGGCTCAAGTTAACCACCGTTAGTTGTAGGGACCAAAAATGTTACAACTTTTCGATTTTAGGGACTAGTGGTGTAATAAAATTCTTTCAGGGACCAAAACCATAATTTCATATAAACCACAGGGACCATTTATGTAATTTTGTCTATAGTTTTTTATAAAATTTTAATCAAACCAAAATATGATAACGTAATAAAATAGTTAGTTGGCAACATATAAATATTTAAAAAACGTATAAATATTTTAACAAATGATATGTTAATAAATAAATTGAATATATAAAAAAGAAATAAAATAAATTAATTAAATAATTAATCAAATCACATTTTATTAAATTAGCATATAAAATTCAGAAACAAAAACAAAAAAAATATATAAAATTGACAAAAACCAAAACTAATTATATACTATAGGGACCAAAACTAATTTTGAGAATAAAGGCAAAATCGTCATTTAGAAAAAAAATCAATAGATGGAGGGACCGTTTCTGCAAGTAAATAGTGTTTTAAGTGACCTTTATGCAATTTTTAAAGACCAGAGATCATTTCCATAATTTTGAGCAAACCACAGGGACCATTTCTGTAATTTACTCTAAAATGTAATTAATAATTTACTTAATTATTTATAGCAAACTCTAAAAATAGAATCGGAATGAAAGAATAAAGTGTTCCACATTCCCACTATTTTTAATCTGTGACTGCCGTTTTTAACGGATCCTTCACATCAGAGAACTGTTGAACTTTTAGTCTTGAGTTATAAAACTGTCCAGTATAGATCATAGTTTAGATTTTGAATTGCTTATCAGTTTCTGAATAGCTTGTTAGTTCGTACAGAAAGAGTTCTGTGTGGACATTGTAAGTCGGCAAGGTGACTGCAGTTGAGTCCTTTCGAACTGAGATAGATTCTAAAAGAAGTTCAGATTTCTATATAAGAAGTTCAGATATGCTATTTTCTAAGCCATATTTTTCTATTAAGCCAAAGCTATGAGTTCAGAACTGTTTTCCACCTCCCCGTCATCATCCAGATCCGCTCCTCATCTGCATCTAAGATAAATCAGTTTTATGAAAATCTTATGTTTCAGACGAATCATAAATACCCCTAACCCAGATGCCAGACGTAGACCCTTACCGTGTATTTTCCAGACGAACAAATTCTTTCAGTAGACGAGTCATAAAATTGGTTGGATCTTCCACCAATCAAGTCGTTAAAGAATATGTTCAAACTTCAAAGTTTGATTCTTACCAACTCCCAGACTCTACAGCAGAACACTTAGTTACATTATCTCTCCCGTCAGATCTCCCGCGTCACTGTATAGCTCAAGGTTACATCCATATCCACTTCGGAGCAATCCGACTTGCTCTAACGTTTTATGGAAGAAAAGGCCTTCCGGATTTTTCAAGAATAGCTTTAGTCGATACAAGCTTTGTAGAGTACCAACATGCTTGTATTGGTGCAATTCAAACTACCTTGAACGCTGGCACAATCTTCATCACTTTCTACCCAAATTTCAATATGCCGTTGAATGACCCCTCACTGATCACAGCCTTAAAAGCTCAGATCCAGATCGGAGGCACCCAACAGGTGAATATGTTTCAAGCAACGTTTCACTACCAAATGGCATAAAGGGTACAGAACCACCCTCTAGACATTATAATTCCAGATATAGACAACTCAGGAGATGCTTTACTCATTGAGATAGATTCAAAAGCGACGCCAACATGTACTTATGTCCCGAGGCAGTTGTCCAGAGAAGAACTTGTAAAACTTTTACCAGAAAAACGGATAACAAATTACGAACAGATTCATCAAGCACTAGTACAAACCACCATGGCTCCTGATTTTATCAGACACAAAAACGGACAAGTGGAAGTCAAGTTTGCACCTGCATAAGCAGCAGAGCCACCATCGGTCTTTCCTACTGTAAATATGGTCTCTCCAGCCTTACCTACATCAGATCACATATGGTATGATGTATGCAACTTTAAAGATTGCTTGGAAGAACATTACAAAGTTTCCATGGATGAAGATATGCCTAAGAAAGAGAAACCCTCTCAAAGGAAACTAAGGAAAAGATACGAAGAAGGAGACCCTTTTGTTGGATTACTTGGAGAACCATCAGGTAAATATGACTACTATGTCATTTATGGAGATTCACCAACCAAACTTTCATCACCACCAACCCATGTAAGAAACCTCCGCTACAAAATCTCCCTCCATATAGATGGATGTAACATGGTTTTGCCAGATCCTTCATCATCCAGACAGGGAGAACAATACAACGCTGAATTTCCTCCATTAAGTTCTTTTGATCATCCAGAATAAAGAACAAAACATGATTGCAAGGTTAAAAACCCAACAACAATAAATTCAGCTGGTGTCACGAATGCAGTAAGCGCTGCAGAATAGACCTTGAATTGGTAAAGTGAAAGTGTTGTTGCACAAAACAAGGTTCTTACCCAGATCCTGTCTCAACAAACAAAGATGACAAAAAATCAAGAAGTTTTGTCCTCCAAGATGAAAACTTTGGATGCTTTGATAAGTGAAGTACGAATCAAGATCCAAAACCTTCATAATAAACTTCTCCAGATTGTACGAAGTTCATCACCAGCAACCTCTCTCTTAAAGAAAAAAGCAGAAATGAAGTCTCTCAAGATTCAGTTACTTGACCTTGAGAAACAACATAAATAAAAGAGACTGGTAACTCTTGCTGATGATCCTTGGAGATTACCATCCACACCTTTTGTCAGTACATCGTTTGACCCAAAGCCAATCCCTCAGCTTTCATCTCAGAGATCACCATCATTGGCATTATGGGAAAAAGAACAAACCCATATTAAAAACAAGGCAAAAGGAAAAGCACAAGTTGTAGCATTGCCAGACAAACTAAGTACTTCTTACGAGAAGTCATCTGATGATAAAGCTACAACCTCTTCAAAAGACGATGATAAAGCTACAACCTCTTCAAAAGACCCACAAGTTCTTGCAATTGGTAACCCAGTTACAACATTCCTCAAGAAACTCTGTAAAGATTCTCCACCAACACCATCCTTTGTCATGCCAGTTTCTCCCCAACCAGACGAGGATTTCGATCCTTCTGAAGCATTTGAACATCCGTTCATGGCAGGAAATGACGAAGATGAATCCACTTTCCAAAACGTTGTTAATGACAGTGACTCAGGAGAACCAGAAACACAAGAAACGCCACCCAGGAGACAGAATCCACCAAAGACATATACTAAACATCAGTTCACATTTAATGATATCCCTCCATCAAAATGGAGAGAAAGAAGTGTGGAAAATCTAACTTGGATGTCTGCAGAACTTCAGTTTTACACCATAGATATGGTTCTCAAACGGTTTGCAACTAGACTCCAAGGTAGACTCCGTGATTGGTATCTCAGTATTGGAGAGTATCGCCAGTTACAGATGCATCAGTCTCAATAACCTGAAAGATTATGAGTGTCATTTACTCAGAATTCATTGGCAATCCAGTTGAACATACGATACACGCAAGAGAAGAGTTCCTCAAATGAAGTGTTGTTCTTTCCTAAAAAAGGATCTTGAAAAACACTACAATAGAATGTCTGAAAGATTCTATTGCCTTCAAGGAATCGATGATGTCAACCTCAAACATGTATTCTTGAATTCATTCCCTGAATCACTTGGAAATGAGGCATACAGATTTCTTGAATCAAGGAACGCCACAGTCGCACAAACCTCTATTGGTGAGTTGTATCAACTCATTCTCAATGCTATAGACAAACTTTGCAACCAGAAGAAATTCTTGGTAGAGTTTGAGAAAACTGGAAGAAGACTAGGTAAGGCATGTGATGACAAACATCTATAGATTAAGTGCAAAGACAAGTCATCGTGTGATTGTTCTCACACAAAGAAGAAATCACACTCCAAAAGATTTTTTAAATCTTTTTGACTCTCACAGAAAGAAGAATTTCAGGTCAAAGAAGAAGTGGAAGTTCCTAAGAAGGAAATTCAAGCAAGGCAGAAATTCAGATAAATGTTACGTATGCAACAAGAAAGGACATTTCGCCAAAAATTGACAAGGTAAAAGAAGATCAATGGCATTGTTGCAGACTCACAACAAAATAGAGCCATTTGACATTTCTGATATTTAGTCAGTCTACTCTCTTGATGATGAACCAAATGATAGAACGTTATGTACCTTACGTTATTCCTATAGTTCATCAGATGAAGACTAAGCTACGGATTCAGAATCATTAGGTTATTCTGATGCAGATTTGTTTATGGTAAGCCATGTACCCCATGTTTTGTCATTACAACAAAGTCAACCAGTTCCCATTGTCAAAGTTCATCTTCTGACGTCAGCATATGCAAAGCCAATACTAGTTGTAGCACTCTTTGACACTGGTTCAGCAGTATCCATTCTATATCTAAAGATCTTACCTGCGAATTGACCACATGAGCAAACATACTTAGCTGCTAATGGAGAAATGTTTGTGATTGACAAGATCAGTATCCCTATATACATCCGTTTTTTCCCTAAATGTGTGATCAAACACAAGCTGCTAGGATCCAGCTCTCATGGCAAGGATATGCTCATCGGATTTGATTTGCTTTCAAAGTTACCAAATCTGAAGTGGACACCTCAAGGATTAAGCTACAAAAGTCTCATGAACCCATGGAGTACAATTCCCAAACTGCATATGATGGCTACTCCTACTCTTGAATCCTTGAAGCAGCAGATTGTCCAAACCTCATGTGTTTCTACACACAGAGAATTCCTTACAAAGCATTCCTCACCGCTATGGCTTAATGAATCATTCTATGTTTCCTTACCATTCAAACAGAATAAGGATGTTAAGCCCACAAAGGCAAGCCGCCCAGGTATGAATCCAAATCATTATCAGCTGCAATTGAAGAATGCAGTCAACTCGTTGACTAAGGAATTATTGAGCCCACAAACTCCCAATGGGCGTGTGAAGCATTCTACGTAAACAACCGTAGTGAACAAGTCAGAGGAAAACTAAGACTAGTCATCAATTATCATCCTCTCAATCATTTTTTGCAGATGACAAGTTTCCTCTCCAACAGAAGAAGACACTGTTTCAGTCGTTGGCAAATGCTAAAGTTCTGTCTAAGTTTGATCTTAAGTCCGGATTTTGGCAGTTAGGTATTCGTCCTGAAGATAGTCCAAAGACAGCCTTTTGTATTCCTGATCATCATTACCAGTGGAAAGTTATGTCGTTTGGTTTAAAAAATGCACCGTCTGCTTTTCAGAAAGCTACGATAAAGATTTTTGACCCAATTCTATCTAACCATCTGGTTTATATTGATGATATTTTGTTGTTTTGAAAAGACAACAATTCACATGTGGAGAAGCTATCAAAGTTTCATGCTTGTTAAACAAATACGGTATCATGCTATCAGAAATGAAAATGGAAATTGATGTTACTACCATTGATTTCCTTGGGATGAAAATATCATATGGCAAATATCAACCTCAGCCACATGTTTCGCAAGAACTTCATAAGTTCCCAGACACACTAACGAGCCAAAAGCAAATTCAACAGTTTCTTGGACAAGTGAATTATATGACAGGTTTTTTATTAAAATTATCTTATCTTACAAAGCACCTATTCCCCATGTTGAAAAAGAATCCATCACAATGGTCTTCGGAACAGACCCTAGCTGTCAAGGCTATAAAGTAGCTAGCTGACAAGATTCCCCCTCTGAAGATTCTCACTTCGTCAGAAAAGAGAATCCTTCAGACAGACGCAAGCGACAAACATTGAGCAGCTGTCTTAATCGTCCTCAATGAGGATAATGCTAGAGAAGTGTGTGGTTACAAAAGTGACACGTTCAAAGATTCTGAGAAGCATTACCACTCTCCATTCAAAGAGATTCTTGCTGTCAAGAGAGGAATAGAAAAATTCCAGTTCCACTTGATAGGGCATGAGTTCCAAGTAGAGATGGATATGTCGTCATTTCCGCGGATGCTCCAGTTCAAAAGAAAGATGCTTCCTCAGGCACAACTTTTGAGGTGGTCTAATTGGTTCTCACAGTGGAATTTACTGCTAAGCACATCAAAGGAAAAGACAACGTCCTTGCAGACTTCCTATCCAGACCCCCGAAGGAGTATAAATACAGCACTAGACTGAACGAAATTGGCAAGATATCCCAAAGTATCATACCAGTATTCAGTATCCATCCAATGGTGGAACTAAACGAACAACCCCGCAATATGCCACAAGAAGAAGCTTCATCGTCCATCACCACACAACTAAATCATCTCCAAATATCTAACCTCCCAGAGCAGATTGCCGAAATCATTGTTGGGCTTACACTCAAGGAAAGAGCTACTCTGAATTACGAAACCTTTCTAACTGTTTTACTTAGAAACCATGGAGCAGTTATCAAAGGATTGATTTCATCCAGACTACCCGTTCCTCAATATTTTCTACATCCATGACCTATATAGCTTACCCAAAGAAGCCCTCTGTTTCTTTTGGTACCTCTTTGAGACATATGCCATAGGAATATCCTTTCACATGCTCAAACTGATGGCCTACATCTTTCATTGCCAGAAAGGACAGGCTCCTGATAGTGCAAAGTATTTATTCTCTATGTTGCTATGGTTCCAAACACCGGAAGAATGGGTAGAATTATTGTCTAAATGCTCATGAACGTATTCTACCATTGTCTTCAAGTTTTCATCACCAACAGCAGCACAGCAGGATCAAGCGCTGGTATCCCATTCACCAAAAGTTGTCATCCATGACGGTTATGATATAAATCCTGTCTACGCCGAAAGCCATGTTTACATGTTCATGAGAGAATATATGGCGCAAATACACGGAGTATGCCCAGGATCTATACCGCTGGACATAATGGTTGCAGGAAACAGTTGGTCTTTAAATCATCCTGTATCGTCAAAATGGATTGAAGCATTTGAGCATTGGATAAACAAAAATGATGAGCAAAGGTCAGATTCGGATTCAGACTATGAAAAGCTAAATTTCACTGTGCATTACGTTCCATGGAATCTTCAAGACGAAGATAATTCAGATGGACCCCACTACGATCCATATGAAGATGATCCATCACATCCGGATTCTCGGTGGAATTGACGTAAGCGCTTACGTCACAAAGTTGAATAATTGCTCTGCCTACGTGGCATATTTGTCTTTATTATGTGTAAAAGATAAGATTTCATCTTATCTTATCCTTTTGAGTTGTATGGTTTTGATTGGTTGTTTTAGATTTCCTTTATCCAATGTAATCTTTCTAGATAAGCTTCCTTGGTCTATAAAATGGAGTTGAGTCTTCCATTTGTAATCGTACCTTGTTGAGTGAGCTAAGTTATCTTGTAAGGAGATCAATCTGATCACCACTTTTTGAAGAAATATAATTAAGTGTGTTGTTTGCTGAATTCCTCTTTTATTCTTTCTCCATTTCCATGAGTGTTATAGATCAACCAGACCAGTAAGAGGTTCGGCGTAGACAGGATTTATATCATGACTGTCATGGATGACAACCTTTGATGAATGGGATAGCAGCGCTTGATCCTGATGTGCTGCTGTTGGTGATGAAAACTTAGCAGGTCTTTTGAAGACAATGGTAGCTTACTTTCTTGAGCATTCAGACAATAATTCTACCCATTCTTCCGGTGTTTGTAACCATAGCAACATAGAGAATAAATGTTTTGCACTATCAGGAGCCTGTCCTTTCTGGCAATGAAAGATGTAGGCCATCAGTTTGAGCATGTGAAAGGATATTCCTATGACATATGTCTCAAAGAGGTACCAAAAGAAACAAAGGACTTATTTGGGTAGGCTGTATAGGTCATGGATGTAGAAAATATTGAGGAACGGGTAGTCTGGATGAAACATCAATCCTTTGATAACTGCTCCATGGTTTCTAAGTAAAACAGTTAGAAAGGTTTCGTAATTCAGAGTAGCCCTTTCCTTGAGTGTAAGCCCAGCAAT
>JAANYP010006422.1:0-134973 GCA_020465985.1 Centrapalus pauciflorus | reverse complement strand
TTTTTTCTTGCATTTTTCAATAGAAACAAAAAAGAATATAGTAAAATGCCATGAAATAACAAAAGAAAATTACTTTCATATGTTCTATTTTTTTTACAGTAGAAATATACTAATCTAATACTAATCTAATACTACTTTTAAATATACATATACTAATTTAATAATACTTTTAAATATACACATTTGTCCACATATGTTTTAATCTTCTAAACAACATGTTCAAGTATTTTTCAATAAAATTAATGATAATCTCAAAATCAATGAAAGCGTCTCACAGACGTAACATCTAAACCATGTAGGTTAAGTACCAATAAGAAAGTAGTTTATGTGCAATTAATTAGTGCATCAATGTTGCATGTGGTAAGCCAAAGCAAATAATCGTGGATGGTTAACCGAACCAAAATTGTATTTCGGGTGATTAACCAAAGATATCGGTTTGAGGATTTCGTGAACCTAAACTTAAAATCGGTTAATTGGTTCCTTCGATACGGTTATTCAGTTAACAATTGACCATTTTTTATTTAAAAGATTAATTTGTAAATTAGAAAAATGCAACAATTAGTTTCTAAAAACTTCAAAAGTCCAAATTAATAAAAGTAAATAATAAAACTATAAATTATCTATAATATATTTTTAAAAGACTGAACATTATCTTTAAAAATCTAATAGAACAAAAAATTTATTTTATAATCTTTCTAAATTAAATTTAGGACCGTCCAATGGATTTTAGAGGTTATGTGTTTGTGACTACAACATAGTCTCTTAGGTATTTTAAATAGCGATTTGGTCATTAATTTTAATTGGTAAAGTCGAGTTCGTGAATAACAAAAAAACTGATTAGTGAGAAATTAAAATAAATAATACGAATCAAACTGAATTTGACTTGAATTCCAATTTAACGCACCGATACACAACGTAGACATGTCAATTACAAAAAAAATTTATTGGACTAAATTTAAATATTTATTATAACCGTGAGGCCCTATGAAATTGGGGGCCCTGTGCGCTCGAGCCTTTCGCACACTCTAAAAGCCACCAATATAGTTTTTTTTTGTTGTTTTGGATTTAAAAAATTAATGTAGAATAATACATAACTTAAAATTTTAAATTATTGTTGGATAAAATGCTAATATTTATAGGCCCACAAGTTAAAATATATAAAATCAATTTTTTCTTTGTTTTCGGTTAACCACTTAACCGTCGTTATCAAAGTCGTGAACCTAAACCGAAAATTAAGGTTCTTTCGGGTTCGGTTAACCAAACTGAAAATAATAGAGTAATCTTGTTCGATTAACCTCAAAATCGAACTTATTTTTTGATTCTTTGTATTGATTTTTCAATTTCGAAATTTTTTCAACACCCCTAAAAGCCGGTGTAAGGCAGTGGGCCCTGAGTTTCAGTGTTGTGATGAAGATAGATTAATTTATTAAAGGAGTTATGAGCCCAATGACGCTACGTGGGCCCGAACCCGAATGTATAAATATTGGTGTGCTTACTTCTATTAAACCCTAACTGCTTATTAAATATTCTCCGTTCAATTTCTATTCTCGTTTTTCCGATCAACATGGATGCTAATGCGGGCACTTCCGGCGGACAGCCGAAGAAGAGGACCTTCAAAAAATTCACCTACCGTGGAGTTGATCTAGAAGCGCTTCTTGATATGCCTACTGATGAGCTTGTGAAGCTCTTCCCTGCCCGTGCTCGTAGAAGGTTTTAAGTTTTTTTTTATTTTGATTATTTACTACTAGATCGTCGATCAATTAGGTTTTTCATCTCTAGCATATGAATCTTTGCTGTTTGTTTTGTTTCTTATGTATTGATGGAAGGTTTTTGAAGTTGCTTTTGTTGTATGAATTTTGTTTTAGGCTTCACCGAGGATTGAGATCGAAACCAATGGCTTTGATTAAGAAGATGCGCAAGGCTGTATGTACTTGTTATTTTGCTTCATCTCCTTTTGCAATCATTACTTTTTGTTTGAATCTCATTTGCATGCATATCTTTGTTCATTGTGACATATACGTGAAAATTGTTTGTCTATTGGATTTCTTTTTTATAACTTATAACTAACTGTTCATTTTATTTGTTTTTGAACTATGAATGAGAAACTTTTGGTTTGTTTGTCTCTTATGATATTTAGATTCACAAGTCTTGCTTAAAAGACTTGACTGAAAATTGTTGGTTTTATAAGAGTATTACCATTCATTTCCTTGGTCACAAAATATGGGTGAAAATTTCGTAAGATTAATGTTGTTTATGTTCTACTTTGTTTGTGTTTTGCCTCAATCCAAAAGCAAAAAGCGGCTGCAAAACAAAGGAAGACACTAGGTGAAGGTCGAAGCAGGGAAGTCATGCGTCGACACTCCGATGCTTAAGTCAGTGATCGGTTATTGTCAAGTTTAGAGAGTAAATTAGGGTTTTGTATTGTGCGTGTGTAAAGAAGGAAAGTTTCTTATTTATACCTTTTGTTCTGTCTCTGAAAATCATTCCCAATTAGAAGATGATAACTGACAATTCCCTTAACAGAATTATTCTCACACTTCCTCGTGCGTACATCAAGCGAGTATTATTATCTGACTTGGAGGACCCACGTGATACCAGCGGATATAGCTTAAATACATCGGTCCACCTCAGCTCTTGCCAACCGCCTAATAATTGACGTCATCATTTAAATATATATTTTCATACATATCTCATCAGTTTGCTATGATTCTTATAACATTTTTTGGATGGCTGATTCATGTGCTTTGATTTTGACTAATAATTTGTTGGTTTATTTTTCCACTTATGGAGATCGAGTCGAGACGATTACAGCCCATGTTACCCTAGCTAGATAAAATCATTGCTAGATCTATCAGGTTTTCTGAGATTATTGTTTTTCATTTTGTTCACAAATCACAAGATTCTTGTTGAATTTGGTTTGTGGATAAACATGCTCACCACCCAGGTAACCATCCCAATTTTTCTCCATAAACACTATGGTTATGTGTTTGATGGTGAGTTTGACGGGTATTATGGATTTGGATTTGTCTGGTTGTAATAACCGGTGTGGGTGGAAACAAACATCCTTGATCGATACCTTCACTTGTGCTGCTTTTTGCCTATACTCAAGCAATATGCTTCTTAAAATGTTTGTTTCTTTACATTCTTTTAAAGTTGAATGTCAAAGCAATTAAATTTCTTGCTTATCAGTGAATTCCATTAAATTCGGTGCTTATTAAACTAACCAAGTTAATTCCTTGTATCTTGGTTTGCCTTGTACCACGACAGAAATTAGAGGCGCAGCCAGGGGAGAAACCGGAGCTTGTGAAAACCCACCTGAGGAACATGATCATAGTACCTGAGATGATCGGAAGCGTGGTTGGTGTTTACAATGGTAAGACTTTTAATCAGGTTGAAATCAAGCCGGAAATGATTGGGCATTACCTTGCTGAGTTCTCCATATCATACAAGCCTGTCAAGCATGGAAGGCCTGGCATTGGTGCCACCCATTCTTCCAGGTTCATTCCTCTCAAGTGATCAATTAGTCATCATGGCAACTATCTAGATTTCGATTTCAAATAAGCTTTTGTGTCGACGATCATTTTTAGGTTTGTTTGATGTTTTAGGTAATTTTAGGATTGATGTTGGAAGGTTGGTTCATTTTGATGTTATTTTCATGTGTTTCAGGCAGTTGAGTTTTTTTTGCCTTTTTTACTAGTATTTGGGTAGAATAAGTTTTTTGACAACTCCTAATATCCTAGAGATTTTGCCTGATTACAACAATTGTTTTATTTCTAAGCTTGCGTTTGGTTTTCTTGAATCTGGAATAATTGGAGGGAAGATTAATGTAATTTTAATTGTTGGTAGATTCTAATTCTTGATAAAATTTAATTCCTTCATAAACATTCTAGTGAATCTGACCTTATTTAAGGTGGCGTTTGGTTCGTAAATAAAATTCGTTAGAAGTGAAATTTAAATTTAGCTTATTTAGGACTTTTTATAACTAAAACAAATGTTATATTTTATGTATTTTCCATTAAATGTATTTGTTTATAGGAATTTGGCATTCCTCCCAACATATACATGAATTAATTTCCAACCCATACATGAATTAGATTTCAACCTATATCTCTAACTAATACTAAAATCTATCTTCTACTCTCACATCAACCGTATTAATAATTAAAATTAAAATTCCAGTTCCTTTGAATTGTATTCCGTGAACCAAACGTCATTACGGTTGATATCTTTCATGTACGTAAAATTAAATTTATGGACCAAAATCAAAATTATCACACCATCAAATATTCATCGATTATTCTAAACAATAATATATTGTTTTTAATTTATTTTATTAGTATATTTAGTTTTTTGATCTTGACTGGTTCAATGATCAAAAATCTTGTTTGAGGGTTCTGTATCTTTTCATATATTTGAAGAGGTTTTTTAGGATTTAACGGTTTATTTGATGAAAAAAACACGTTAAGTCAGGGTCATCCTAATCATTTATTGAGCCCTGGACAAAATTCTAAATAAAGGCCCTCTTTTTCCATGCTCGCATGTACAAATACACACACATATATACAATAGAAATCAAAAAATATTTATTTTTTATTGAGACCCTATAAATTTTGGGGCCCATGATGTTTGGGTTGTTGGGCAGTCGCCTCTTTCGGACGCGTTTATGGTCGTCCCTAAGTGCATATTATCTATACATTTTTTTACCAATATATGCGGCTAACTAAATTTTTTAACAAATAATATAATTAAGTTTTAATGCTTTATCAATTTATGCGCTTAACTTGTTATTACAAATTTATGACATTCACTTATTATTGTAGGTAAATTCATCATTAAACTGTCTATATGATTTATTATGCAATGATTTTGCGTAGTTTTACCTATTTATGCAACAATTTAGTCTAATTTGATTATCTAACTCATATTTCTTTCTTAAAATCAAAGTCTAATTTTATTTTCAAGTTAATTTTAACATTGTTTTTACATAAACTAAAATTTAATTATATCATGTATCTACATAATGCTAAGTCTAGTAGGGGTATTTGAACAAAACCGGGAGATCGAGAAACCAAACTGAACTGCTTGATCGGAAACCACTGGGTGATTTAGGTTTTCATTTTTTATAAAATCGTGGTTAACAGAACGTAAAAGATTATATATATGTAAGTTAAAAGCTTTTATTTATAATTTTATTTAGTCGTTCTAAAATATTAGAATACTAGATTTTCAAATGATTTTTTTTTAGTTTAATTGTTTTGTTGAATATATTTAGTGTAACTTTTGAGATTTATAACCAAATAATTTAGAGGGTTTGTAACACCCTCCATGCTCCCGGAAATGCCACGTCAATACAATACACGGGTGGCACATCTCAACAACTCAATTATGCACATATGTCAGAAGGTAACACGGATCACTATTAATTTAAACTTTTCACATAAATACTATTAACATATAATCCGCTAATTACATGAGCCCAAAAGCTGCTAACGTAAGTAATACTGATCAGATCATTACACAAAGCTAACACAAAGCTTCCCAGATAATCCTCGATCCCAGATCAACAAGCTCAGCTACTGAACCCTTCGCTGAAATCCTGAACACGGAAGACTCGAATACGTAAGCTTGAAAGCTCGTGAGTACTCGAGGGTTAGACTCTACACAGTAAACACATAGCATGCGAACACGTAGCACATACACACAGCACAAGCTCAATCTCTGTCTCTGGCAATCAGCAGTATAAAGCAGATATGAACACTCAGCATGAGATCCAAAGCCCTGCACACAATATCACTGAGGGGGACCCTTCCCCAGCTAACTACCGTGCGCACCGGTGGTTAGCCACAACCCTGTAGCACGGGCGCGAACCGGCTACAGGCCCTGCCGTGTATACACGCTCCAAGGACTGTTAGGGACAGTCAACCCACGCGATAACCCATCGCGAATCACCGTCCGTATGGAACTCATCACGGACCCCCGGACTGGATCTCATCTCATGCACATATATCACATATGTAAGAATAGAATCATACCTGTGGCTCGCGTCCCTGTCTCAAACACATTGCACAATATACACATACAACAGCAGCTATACAACAACGACTCGCAAAACGGTCCCGGGTTTGAAAAAGGAACTCGGGTACTCACCTGGTTAATCCACTAATTCTCAGAATCTCTGACTCGGCTCGGCTCGCTGACTCGTCCCTGAAATTACACAAATCCCAACTCGTTAACACAAATCCACGAACACATATTACAAACTCATAATGAGCTTAACTCGAACCCAAAAGCAACCCCCAACCGAATCCCAAAACTCTAACTCGAAAACAACCCCGATGAAACCCCGAGAACTCGATCAAAACCCGACTCACAATTCCCAAACGAAACCCCGAAGTCCCGATGAAAACCCGCCCCAAAACAATCCCAACAATATCCCGACTCAAAAACAGCCCAAACGGAACCCAAATACCCCCAAAAACCGGCTCCAGACCCTCCCCCTTCGATCTCGCCCGCGCCCAGACACCACGGCCGCGCCTCGATCGCGGTCGCGCCGCCCCCCCATCGCGGCCGCGCTGACCGCTGTCTTCTTCCTTCCCTGCTCGACGCCAGCTTCTGAACCAGGAGGTATCAACCTCCTCCAAACTCGGTTCCAGCCTCACATATACACAATATCAACTACATAACTCTCCTTTACAAACTTTCAACCAATTTCACATTACCTTAACATATATCACGAAAATTAGAGATTAAACCCATGAATCCTTACCTTGCAATCTTCAAGAACTCAAGGAAGGAGAAAGAACACCAAATCCAGCAACCAACTTCAAGATTTATGACCCTTTCTTGATGAATTCATGTCTCACACACACACATATACGAACACCTTCACATACCCACACTAGATTAAGAAAGAAGGGAAAAAGGAGACGCAAGCATATAATTTCATCTTTCTAACGGGTCCCGACCCCATTAACCCGAACCCAATACCCCATTTTCATAATTAAAATCCACTTTACCCAATTAATTCCACGAACTCAAATATACAATTAATCCACTAAATTTATGACCCGGAGACACGTAACTCGCAAACCCGACACGTATATATCCACTAATCGGGTTCTCATTGGACCCACGCAATAATAATATATTAATTATCCACTAAAATAAATCCACGCAATTATCACAAAAACGGGATGTTACAGGGTATTTGGATTTGCGTTTGAAAAAGTGCTGTAGCGTTTTGGAAACTAATAATCAGATAATTGCTGTAACAAAAAGTGATGTAGGAAATGTAGTGTTTGGTTTAGCTTCTGCTGTTTGATATCATAATTATCAAATAATCATTTTTTAAAGTGTTTGGATTTGCGTTTTTACTTGTAAAATGACCAAATAATCACTTATTAATCAAATAAGCTACAATTTTTAACTTATGAAAAAGTGTGGTAGAACAAACGCTAAACGCAATTAATCACTTATTAACGTATGCAATCCAAACACTTTAAAACAATTATTTGCGTTATGGTAACGTAATAAGCTAACAATCACGTTTATAACGCAAAACCAAACACCCTCTTACTATAGCTTTGTTTTTAAAAAGAATTTTCGTTTAAAAATATGTATATTTTAATATTTTTATTTGCTTTTAAGTATATGGCAGATAACCGTGGACCAAACCGTGAGTAACCGAAAACAAAAACACGGTTCACATGTTTCTTATTAATCGACCCAACCAGTACACACCACATAATAGGAGTAAACACCTTTGGGCCAAAAACAACCAAACCGGCCAAACCGAATTCTTTCGGCTGGTTTGGCCAGGTTAAAAAGGAAGTCTTCGGCCGGCAGGTCCGACATTGCGAACAATCGGCAAACCGGCGGAGTTATATTATGATATAAGTTTGTTGTGTTTAATTATAGGGAGAATTTCATATATACCCCTACAAAACTTCATAATATCATATATACCCAACCTAAAATTTTAATATCATATATATCCCTCCTAAACATCATAATATCATATATACCCAATTTTAATTATTAATATCACGTATATCCCTCTTAAACATCACTAATATCATATATACCCAAATTCATTAATTTAATTATTTTTAATACATTTAAAACTCATAATTAATATTGCTTATTAATTAATGACCATTATACCCTTACTCATTTCTTCTTTCAACTACTAAACTTCAAAATATCATATTTATTCAACTTAAATTAAAATATCATATCCCTTTTAATAATTTTATGTAATTTATTTTTGTACACTTTACTAAATAAATTCTTCAAACTAAAACAAATTAACATTAAAAATAAATATAAAAAAATTCTATCATATTTTTGCTCGTTTTTAATCAAATCGTATCGTCTTAATATATTTTCTTATTTGTTTTTTTCTATAGTAATCTATATACAATTAACTGATTACATAACTTTGAAAGAATATAATATGTAATCAGTTAATTGTATATAGATTACTGTAGAAAAAAACAAATAAGAAAATATAATAAGACGATACGATTTGATTAAAACCGAGCGAAAACATGATACAATTTTTTGTATATATTTTTAATGTTAATTTGTTTTAGTTTGAAGAATATATTTAGTAAAGTTTACAAAAATAAATTATATAAAATTATTAAAAGTGATATGATATTTTTTAATTTAAGTTGGATAAATATGATATTTTGAAGTTTAGTAGTAGAAAAAAGAAATGAGTAAGGGTATAATGGTCATTAATTAATAAGCAATATTAATTATGGGTTTTAAATGTTTTAAAAGTAATTAAATTAATGAATTTGGGTATATATGATATTAGTGATGTTTAAGAGGGATATATGTGATATTAATAATTAAAATTGGGTATATATGATATTATGATGTTTAGGAGGGATATATATGATATTAAAATTTTAGGTTGGGTATATATGATATTATGAAGTTTTGTAGGGGTATATATGAAATTCTCCCTTAATTATAAGTCAGAATCAACATAGATCATGGCATTCAATTATAGATTTGATATTACTCCTCATGGTTAAGGGTGTAAATCGAGTAAAGCCAACTCTACTCATGATTATCACAAAAGTTATTTGAAGTTAAATTGATTTGATGTAGATTGTGCATAGCTAGAGCTTAAGCTACACGAATAGTTTGTCGAGTCCAGTTTAAGTATTAAACTGGTCAACTCATGAGGCTCGAAAACCTTATTAAGCATCTATAATTAAAAATGGTTTTATCAATTCATATTCAAATAATTGAGTCAAATGGTATGCAAAATATACAACTCGAAGCAAAATTGTCCCTGTCTAGAAACAACCACCATGAAGTAAAATTGAAAAGGTGTTACTTTTTGAACACCTTTTACATAACAATTATGTAATAACTATGTTTAAAAATAGTATGCATTATTAAAAAAAAAAAACATAAAATCATTGTGTAGTGATTATGTTAAAAAAGAAAAAGAAATAGAGGATCCATTGAAACTCCCCCAATTCCAAAAAGGATGATCTGTACATCAACATAATCAATTTATATGAAATTGATGTGTATGTAAACTTTACTTTACCGTACAAATTACTTTCCAATTGGAAATTCCATTATAGCATTTTGAAATGCAGAACAAATGTACAACTCCCATTACATGAAATACAAGTCAGTAATGATTTGAGAAATATTTATTGCATTGGAAAAGACAGATTTACCAAATGGGTCAAAGCGCAGCAAGCATATCATCGGCACTACTGGAAGTAAAGGCACCACCTTCTTCAAGATTGAGTACCTTCACAATTCCATCTTCTAGAAGCATCGCGTACCTTCTCGACCTAATCCCTAATCCAATCGCATTATCCCTCAGATCCATTTCACATCCAATTGCCTTGGTGAATTCGCCGTTCCCGTCGCTCAGCACCAACACCTCGTCGCCGATTTTCAGATCCGCCTTCCATGCCTTCATCACAAAGGCGTCGTTGACCGAGATGCACGCAATTGTGTTGACGCCTTTGCCTTTGAGCTCACCGGATTTCTCTACGAATCCAGGGAGGTGTTTCTGTGAACAAGTTGGAGTGAAAGCGCCTGGGACGGCGAATATGATGGTTTTTTTGGATTTTGTGAGGTCGGAGATGGTGGTGGTTTGGAGTTCGCCGTCGGAGTCGAAGTAGGATAAGGTAGCGTCAGGGAGCTTGTCTCCGACGGAGATGGTGGCGGTGATTTGGGAAATGGTGGTGGAGGATTTGAGGAGGGGTAAGCGATAAGAAAAGGCGAGAGAAACGTGTTTGGGATAGCGAATGAGAGGAGAGGAGGAGGTGCGGTGGGGTTTGGTGGTGGAGGAGGGTGTTGAGAAAGCAAGTGAAGCTGTTGTGGCAGCCATTTTTGCAGGTTTGAGAAAGTGTGGGGGGATATATGAATTATGATTGAAGAAGATGACGATGATATTTTGGATGTTAATTTGGAGGGTATTGTAGAATGGACGAAGGAAATTATGAATCTAAATATGACAGGGAAATTTTTTTTTATTTTGCTTTTATTTATCTTTGTTTTGTAGTTATATTTAGGACTTGTTTGGTTTGGTAGAATGTGAAGGTTTTTATATTTTTAACCGAAATGGGATAGAGAATTTTATTTTGAATCGTGTTTCGATGTTTTGAACACAGGAAATTGAAAATCATGGAGGGTCAGAGCCGGCCCTGAGCAAAGTCAACACGGGCAATCGCTCAGGGTCTATCAATCGTAGGGGTCTATTAACAATCAAATAAGGTTATTGACTTGCAAAATTTTTAAATTTAACATTATATAATTATAAGTTATTTGTTGTTAATTTATCATTTTTACTTGAATTTTACTTATTTTAAATATACGTACATATTTATAGGGCTCATTTTAAGTTTTTGCTCAAGGGCCTCGCAAAGATTGGACCGGCCCTGTGGAGGGTACGTTCCGAATACCATTGTACCAACAGTCTTTAGGCTGAAGGGAGTGACGGTCTTTCCCACTCCCCCGTCTTTCAGTCATTAGCGTCACGTCAGATATTCTTTCTTCACATTTCCTACATTTCTAACTTAGAAATACTCACACATCTAAAACTTTCCATCTTTACTAATTTTTTTAAAATAAATTCATTTTAATTCTTAAAACAATTAAATATAAAATAATTAATTTCATAAATATTAAAACTATTACATAAAAAACTTACGAAACTAAAAGTTAAAAAAATTACGAAACCAAAAACTAAAAAACTTACGAAACTACAATTGAGGGTTTTGTGGAGTAAGTGATGATGATTGATATGGTGAAAAATATGATTGATATAGTGTGGGAAATTGTTGCGCAAAATGTGGTGGATAATTTTGCGGTGAGCGGAATGGAGAGTTTGTTCGAGAACCGGTATTACCGCGTTGTCGACTAGAAGCGGGTTGTTTGCTGGTATTTCGATCCATAAATTAAGAAAATGAAATGTGTGAAAGTGTATAGATTGAAAGAAAGAAAGTTGAAAGTTTGGAATGTGTGAATATTAATGTATGAAAGTAAAGTATTTTATAGAGTGAAACTATTAATTTTTTTTTATTTGAACGGTCATATTAAAAACAAAAAAAAAAAAAGGGAAGGAGACCGTTGGTGTGAAGGAGCCGGGGCGGGGAGGCTATTCGTCGAAGCCGAGGTCCGGGGGTGGTGTGTCCGCCGGCCTCATCCCATGTGGCAGGAGCCGATGGTCTTCGGCCTCGGTACTCCCTTCTCTCTTATGGCGTTCTTAGTCCTTACCCTTTATGGAAAATGACATTACATAGCGATATACTTTTGAGTTTGTAAACATTTATGTAGTGTATTTTTTTTTTTGCACGTTTGATAGTCAAACTTTTGAAAATGTTTCAACTAGGTAATTGGATGACCTGGAACGGTGACCATGCTTACGTGGACGGTTTTTCCAAAGAAAATAGCAACAAATAGTTATGTAGTTTTAAGTTTTTACATATTTGTGTTGTGTACTTTTCTTTTTTGCACATTTAGTAGTCAAACTTTTAAAAATGCTTCAATTAGGTAGTTAGGTTACCTGAAAATCAATAGCAACCAGTTATCACACTTATATGCATATATTTTATGACATAAAATTAAAAAGATGTTACATATTTTTTTTCTTCTATAGAATGACTCTTAAACGCGGTCGGTATCAAATTTGAAACATATCATTTTCACTTGATACATAGAAATTAATGTTCTAATATATTGTTATAAAATGAAAACATATCTTATCAGTTTGATACATATTCTTGTTATGGATCCTTTTATAATTTTATATAAAAAATAAGTCACCTTAGGTTTCTTTAATTCCAAATCTTAAAAATATGTTCACATAAGCATACTAACTGGTTGGTATTGATTTTCAGGTAACCCAACTACCTAATTAAAATACTTCTAAAAGTTTGATTATTAAATGTACATAAAAGAAAATTACACAACATAAATGTGTACAAACTTAAAAGTGCATTGCTATTATATGTCATTTTTTCTTGAAAAAACCGTCCACGTAAGCATGGTAACTGGTCGATGCCGGTTTTCAGGTCACCCAACTACCTAATTAAAACAATTTCAAAATTTTGACTATCAAATGTGCACAAAAAAGTATACTACGTAAATGTGTACAAACTCAAATGTACATATCTATTTGACGTCATTTTCCCTTGTTGAAAACATCAAACTTCGGTCTTCTGAAAGACGCTTAGGGCAAATCATCAAAGAAATAATCCCAAGGAAGGGGTGACGCTAAGGTTAGAAATAGTTTCTACCGCAAAGGAAAAACATGTTTCGAAGGAGGGGCCGGAGAAAACACATTGTGAGCATCATTGATAACAAACTTATCGTTGCAGTTGAAGGAAGCAAAGGTGCCAAGTGACTTGGCAACATACTAACTAATTAAGGCATTGAATGAAACGCTAGTGTGTTTTTTTTTTAAAGACAGTTAACCCCAGAGAGTTGAAACTTGTATGGAGGCGTTTGGTTCGCAAAATGTTTTCACAAGAAATGAAATCTGTCAAATGAATGAAAATCTGAAATGAATGAAATAAAATGGAATTAATTTCATTCCTAGATGTTTGGTTGACAGTAATGAATTAGAATGAAATTAAACATCATTCCTTGTTATTTTTCTATTTAGTTTGTAAAATATAATAGAATGAATGGGTATACGTTAGGTGATGTAAGATTGGATGGAATAAGCTTTGGTGGGATAGGTGAGGTAGGTGGGGTAGGTATGGTTAAGTCGGATGGGGGAAGGTTATGTGGGTTAGTGGGGTAGGGTATGGATGGGGTATGGTTAGGATAGGTGGGTGGGTGATGTAAGGTCGGTATCGTAGGTAGTGTCGACAAGAAAATTGTATTATAGTAATGGATTTTCAATTCTTTGACTGTTAGGTAAAAAAAAAAAAAGATTTCAACGGATAAAGAAAAATTTTATGTCAAAAATAATTCTCTTTCTTTTTCCTTTAACCTACCAAACATATCAAAAAATGAAATTTCCATTCCAATTCGACAAATTCCTTGAGCAATCTGTAAAACAAACATGTCCTAAAAAGTTGAATTTAGATACTACCTTAAAGACTCTCAAGACTCGGTCAGTGTAAGTCATTCCTTGAGAATGAGTGAAACCCTCCTATTATACATACCTCACTCAACGTAGAATTTAATGTCATTCAGTGATCTAATATAATCAATAGATTCCTTCATGCAACAATATATTCACCTTTTCCATTTAAAAATCTATTACCTTTCCACTACTGTAACATAGTTTATTCATCACTATAATCTTTCTTTAATTATATAAAACAAGAGTTTATTCATCAAATCGAATCTATTAAATTCATTCATAATTTTGAAGACCCGAATCAATGAATTCTAATTTTCATATTTCTATTGATAATAGTACCATACTATGTCAGTTAGGGGTGACAATTTCAGCTCATTCAAGCAAACGAGTCAAACGGGTTGACGACCAAAAGTAATAAATTTTACATAATTTTGAAATTTTTTCAAAAAACAAATTTTTTTAATACACCGTTTTATAAATTTTCATTTTCAAAACAAAGTTATATTCTATCTTAGTTTTTTATAATGGATCTATTTAACTGTTCGACCCGTTGAGTTAAAATTGTCATCCCTTTTTCGTATTACACATAACGATAATATTTTTGTTATTATTGATAGCACCATATTTTATTATCTATTAATCAATAATGGCAACATATTTGCTAATACTATTTTTTTGGAATAACAAAGATGTATTATGTTACCCTAAAAAACTCAAAGGTCTCCAAGAAAAAAATTGGTTACATGATACCCCAAAATATCAACCAAATTAACAGTTGAATCTAAACATTAAACACGTAATCTAACCATGAACTCCAATCGTTGATGAATCATTGACGTCTTGTTAGCAAGCCACAATGCAGACATCCTTCAAACAATTGAAAAAATGTCCTCCATTCTAGTATTTTCCATATCAACTTGATTCACATGAAAATTTAATTCCTCCACATCCTAATTAACCAAAATGCTATCACGATCACACCACACAACTCATTCCACTTACCTTCGTTCCTTGAAAAAACACATTCAATTTAAAGTCAGACACTGAGAGTATCATCATACTTGAGAAGTTCAATCCACTCGTTCCCTTTACTTTTTGTTCCTTGAAACATATTGCAAAATGAGATGACATTGTAATTAGGGAGAGGGAGTGGCCGGGTGTGGTTGGTACTAGCGGAATGTCATTGGTTTTGCAGTTCTACATTAAATTTTGGTTATGCAATAATCTCATACATACATACATACATACATACATACATACATACATATCAGAACCAAAATTTAGTGTAGAACTAATATCGTCAATAGATTAGATTAATCTAATGGTCTTGATTAAAAGATCAAGTTTGAAATTAGTGAGAAAAAAATTTGGTATTAGTGATATTTTAATTCATTCAATGGTAAAAAAGAAATAGATTGACATTAGTAAAAAAAACAATATCCTTTTTTTTTAAATTAAAATAACATTAAAATGATTTTGAATAAAAAAAATACACCATAAAAACGAGAATTTTATACTATTTAAAACGAGACCGGTCATGATGTATTTTTTTGGAAAAAAAATTGCGTGTTTATTTTTCGTAAAAAAATTACTCAGACCACGATACAATATAATATGTCAAGATCATTCAATGTCGAAGTAACAGTTTATATCGTATATTTAACGTCGAAGTAATACTATATAACATATATGTAACACTGCATATACATTCAATATTAAAAAAATCAAAATAATGGTCAAAATTAGTAGTCAAACTTGGTGGATTACCCTTAATTTAAAGAGACCGGTCATGATATATTTTTTTCAAAAACATTTTACGTGTTTATTTTTCGTAAAAAAAATTACTCAGACAATCATTCAACATATCATATCGATATCATTCAATGTCGAATTACAGTTTGTATCACATATTCAATGTCGAAGTAATACTATATATCATATATGCAACACTGCATATATATTCAATCTTAAAATAGTCGAAACAATAGTCAAAGTTAGTAGTCAAACTTGGTGGATTACCCTTAATTTAAAGTTAATTGCATATTTACCATCTTATCCCTACTTTTATATTATAATCCTACGGTGTAGACTGGTTCTATAGTTTTGCACGAAATTAAAGTTCTGCAATGATCACAACCCTATATATATATATATATATATATAGGGTTCAATGGAAAACCTATATGCATCGGAAAACACAGGAACCACTTTATAGCCATTGGATCTGGTGATGCATCACGCAGAAAGTCGATGCATCACGCGGGAATTTGATACATCACGCGAGAGTTGTGATGCATTTGTGGTAGGGCATGGAGGTGTTGTGATGCATTTGTGGTAGTGCATGGAGGTTTTCCAAAGTTTTCCGATGCATGTTGGTTTTCCATTGAACCTCCATATATATATATATATATATATATATATATATATATATATATATATATATATATATATATATATATATATATAGATATATATATATATATATATATATATATATAAATAGATACATATATATATATATATACATATATATATATAGATACATATATACATATATACATATATATATAGATACATATATACATATATATATATATATAGATACATATATACATATATATATATATACATATATATATATATATATATATATATATATATATATATATATATATATATATATATATATATATATATATATATATATATATATATATATATAGGGGTGGGTACAATGGACAACCACTATGCACGTGAAAACTATGAAAACCTACGCATACCGTCTGATTTGGTGCATTTCATGAAAAACGCGGTGGCATGATCGTAAATAAGGTGATGCATCACACGGAATTTTGATGCATCACGCGGGAAATTTGATGCATCACGCGAGATTTTGATGCATCACGCGAGGAATTTGATGCATTTGTGGTGGTGCAGTTCGGTTTTCACAAGTTTTCAGGTGCATTGTGGTTTTCCATTGAACCCCTATATATATATATATATATATATATATATATATATATATATATATATATATAGGATTGGGTTCACATGAGAACCCCTCATTACCGTGAGAACCACTCTAAAAATTATGCATCCACTGTATAAAATTGTGCATTTGATACTAAAATTAAATGTTTTCGATATATTTATGCATTTCATGTAAAAATTTACGCAACTCATGCTATAATTTATCCATTTTATGTACGAATTGTGCATTTAAAAAAAATTTGTGCATTTGATGTTCAAATTTGTGCATTTAGTTTATAATTTAATGAATTTAAGTTTTGAATGTAATTTTAGTGTTAAATTATGATATTTATTAATATTTAAGACTAATAATGATTTTAAGTAAAACTTTTAATTTTAAAATTTGTGCATTTGATGTACAAATTTGTGCATTTTGGAGTGGTTCTCACGTTCTCACGGTAACAAGGGTTCTTACCGGAACCCAACCCTATATATATATATATATATATATATATAAGGATGAGATCCATTGTGAACAATTTATTCGTTGTGAACATTGTGAACAAATAAAAAAATACATATAATCATTCATATATATCAACAAGTGTTTGTAATATGATTCAAAAGGTTCATAGAAGTGTCTATTTAAGATTCAGAACATTCAAAAGATTCATAGTAGTTTTTATAACAAGATGCACAAGATGCATAGGATTCGACAAGATTCATGAGATTCGACAAATTAGTTGGATTCAATAAAATCCATAGGATCTAATAAGGTTAATTGGTTAATAGAAGGGTTCGGTAGTATTTTCAACAAGATTCATAAGATTCAAAAGCTATTTTATGGTTGTTCACAATGTTCACAACGAATACAGTGTTCACAAAAGGTCATTAGTCTATATATATATATATATATATATATATATATATATATATATATATATATATATATATATATATATATATATATATATATATATATATATATATATATATATATATATATATATATATATATATATATATATATATATATATATATATATATATATATATATATATATATATATGTATATATGTATGTATATGTATATATATATGTATATGTATATATATATGTATATGTATATATATATATATATATGTATATATATATATATATATATTGTAACGCCCTCCAAACCCGCAGATAAGCCACGTCAATTACAATACACAGGTGACAATATCGCATATAAAATCCATTTCTCAATGTCAAGATTTACACAAATACTAGCAATTTAAAACATTTCACATCATATAACAACATTGTTTAGCAGTTAACCCAATACAGATTTCCCAAAACCAGTACCAATGTCTATATACAAAACCCGAACCCGGATCCGACATCTACATACATACCCGACACAAAACCCAAAGTTTCCCAACATATACACAAACGTACAATCAGCAAAACAGAACCCTCGGTGACAATCCCAAAGCTCCTACTTTCGCACATGAGCTGGCGGCCCTATCTTCAGTCCCCCTGATAAACACATGCAGACTCGAATACGTAAGCTTCGCAGCTCGTGAGTACACAAGGGTTAGACACTGCACTATTCACATAACACACATAACACATGTCACATGGCAACATTGTACTCTACACTAACTGGCATGCTCATGCCACACTGGCATCTGCTCAGAGGCATATGAGATCCAATACACAGTGAGATACTCATCTCAAATAGAGAAACTCCTCCCCTCTTGCAGCCAAGAGATGCTCATGGTGGCTAACAGGACTCATTAGGCTCAGGAGTGACCTGGCAATAAACACAACCATATATATATGGGGACCCTACTCAGGGTTGAACAGAGCTACTCAGCTCCCGCGATAACTCATCGCAATCACAGCATCATGGGTCTCATGCATAGTTTTATATATCCACACATATAAAGAAAGGAAGGACCATACCTGAGGGGCAACTTACAGTGCCCGAATCACAATCACAATAATATATACGCACATATATCGACTCGATAAAAAGTAGGCCCTTTGAAAAGAACTCGCGTACTGTAACAACCTAGCTTTTGACTTGACTTTAATGTCAGTATTTGAACAGATAATGTAATTTTATTACATTATATATTTTGTAATTTAATTATGTTATGAAATTATTTAATTAAATTACATTAAATGTTATGGATTATTTAATTAAATTACATTAAATGTTATGGATTATTTAATTGACAAAACTAAAAAAGATGTAAAATACAAAGTGGAGGGATTAAAGTTGCCAAAATCCAAAAGTTAAGAAATAAAAACAAGAAATTGGTCATTTATGACCATTAACATCAAGAAATTAATCTTATTACTCTCTCTCTCTCTTCTTTCTTCTACAACTTACGGCTTCTCCAAAATTTACACCAAAATTCTCATAAATTGTTCATTAATTGAAGAATCAATACAAGAGGAGTTACAACAAGCATCCAGCAACAAGAAACAACAAAGAATTCAAGGTAATAACTACTTAAATTTCGAAATTTATACGTTTGGTTCGGTTCTTAGGAAAAACCGAAAAGTAAAGATCTTAAAACATAGATTTATGATGCATGTTGGTAAAAATGACTAGAAATCATGTATTTAACTTATTAGAAGTAGTAGAAACAAAAATCAGTGATTAATTCGTCCAAATGAGTTCAAAATCTGAGTTTTTGTGCAAAAAGGGTGTTCTTGAGAAAAAGTGTTGAATTTGGATGATTTTGGATGGATTAATGTGTTTTTGATAGAGAAAAGTATATAAAAACAACCCAATAATGATGATATATCAATATAAGACATTGCATGTTAATATAGATGAATTTTAGTAAATTTTATGTAAAAACCCGTATGCATAAAAGTTAAGAACATGAAGAACAAAATCTGGGAAATTATGAATATGTAGGATCCGAATTCGGCTGAGTCCGAATTCGGATAAGAAGCACCAATTCGGATCCCTTTGTCTCGGACCCTATGATTCGGTTGTAATGCTCATTTTCGGATCCCATTTCGTACCTAATTCGGATCACTCATTTTTGGTTCAGCCCGGTTCGAATCCGGCTGACCTATTCCGGTTATGTCCGAATTCGGGTGTTTGGTCCGGGTTGGTCCGAAACCGGATGACCAATCCGGATGGTCCGAAATTAATGGATCCGGATCCTAGCCTTTTATTTTGATATTTTAACATCACAATTAAATACTATTATATA
Source organism: Centrapalus pauciflorus (assembly GCA_020465985.1). Taxonomy (NCBI): domain Eukaryota; kingdom Viridiplantae; phylum Streptophyta; class Magnoliopsida; order Asterales; family Asteraceae; genus Centrapalus; species Centrapalus pauciflorus. The sequence continues at coordinate 115,196 of JAANYP010006422.1, read as the reverse complement.
AATACAAGAACCATGAATTAAATGATTTTAATGATTAAAGAATTATAAAGTATATATATATATATTTTTTAAAGATTTAAAGAAACAAAGAAAAGGAACTGATTAATTATTAATGAGTTATCAGTAATCAGATCAGATGAAATAATGATTTATAAGCTAAAAGCTAATGATATGATACGATAATTATTCTGGACAGGTTCAGTTAAATCCTGAACACATATTTAAAGATATTGAAAGTGGGTCACTGATTAGAAAAGAAAAGCCAGAGATCAGATAGATCAAGATTAAAGATAAATCCTGGGATAACTCAGGTGGTGGATATAAATCTGCTTGATAAAGACCAAGAACCTGTGAGTTATAGATATTCAGTTTTGCATGCTAGACTTCCGTTTGAGACATATTGTTGATGATAGATTATTTGACATTCATGAATGCTCAGCTGGATTGTGACCTGTGCACACCATGGTTCGGTGATGCCCTGTGGATCATGATAGCTATTTGACTTATCATTTCGCATGACATTGTACTTATAATTCATTTCAGATATTGTTATGAGTTTATTGCTATCATGACCTTTATGACTTATGATTTCATTTTTATTCGCATCTTTGACATATTGATTCAGCTTAGCATGATTAGCCTTGTCGGTCTATTGTTCTAGACCATGCTATTTCACCAGTTCTATCGAACCTGGTATAGACACTCCGATGTTCCCCCATGAAGACCGCTGGTAGCTAGCCCAGCATAAGTGGATAGCTTCCACTAAAAGCGTGAGTGTGGGCTGAACATCATCTAATTCTATGAATTTCTATGTCTCATTCATGAGTGGCTGTAGCGGCAGTCCAGACATATCACGCTTTGACCCATGATCCGCTTGATTAATGCATGTGAATCTGAAAATCTATATTCTCACTAAGCCATGCTTACAGTTGCTATTTGACCTTTTTACAGGAAAAGATAAAGGAAAGTCACCTGCCGGACCTAGTTCTTAGGTCTTACAAGATCAAGATTGAAGTATTCTATAGACCACTACTCAACAAACCCTTTGGTACTGATTGGCAGATGATAATTGTGGTGGTCTGGGTAGATGTAATTTGATTGTATGATGACATGTATTAGATTAGTCTGGTACCCTTTATAAGTTTATTTTGAAAATTGTAACCTGAACTAAAATTGTATTAAACTTATCCTAATGTTTGTACTTGTAATCTGAAATTCCGCAACTTAAATTACTCTATCTTAGTTATGATTGATATCATGTTGCAAGATGTGGGACCTAGACTCTGAGGACTGCCCCGTAAGGGGAGGTCTTCACATTAGGGATGTAAACGGTTCCGGAACCGGACCGAACCGGACCGGAACCGATTTAACCGAAACCGAAAATTGAAGATTGTAAGAACCGATAACCGAACCAATAATTATAACACGGTTCCGGTTCCGGTTCGGTTATGGTACGGGTATTTCGGGTACGGAACCGATTAGAACCGAAATTTGCAAAAAAATATATATGTACTTTTATATATATATATATATATATATATATATATATATATATATATATATATATATATATATATATATAGATTGAGGTTCTATGGGGCACCATATGCATCGGGAACCAAATGGGAACCAAAAATGCATTGCTTGTTTACAAAGGGTGCATTAAGGGCATTTTGGGATTGCTTAATAATATATTGTTAAATTATAAAATTTAATTTAATATTTATCATTTATTTAGGAAACTAAATAAAATGATCAACCACCTTCCCATAAATCCACGTTTAAATGTCGAAATGCATCACGATTCTGGTGATGCATAATGATGGAACAAAAACGAGGATGAATATGGCCGAAATGCATCACGATTTTGGTGATGCATAATGATGGAACAAAGACGAGGATGAATATGGTCGAAATGCATAATGTTTGAAATTGAATTGGATGAAGATGCATCGTGTTTGATGACTAATCCAATATATTGGATGAAGATGCATCATGTTTGTTTAGATTCGGATAGAATATTTTCTGAATTAAAGCATCTTCCGATTTTGCCCTTCCGCGCGCGAGAAGTTATGCACCCGTGCACCCATTTTCAAGTTAATTACCATTTTGCCACTACAATCTGAACCATTAAAATTCAAGATCTAACGGTGCATACAGGTTCCCAAAGTGTACAATGCATACAGGTGCCCCATAGAACCTAACCCTATATATATATATATATATATATATATATATATATATATATATATATATATATATATATATCATAAAAAGATATAAACAAAAAAAACACGATTAAAGTTTTATTATACTTTTGCAAAAAAAAAAAATACTTTTGTTATGAACGTCAACGTGAAGTATGGATTTTCAACCCGAACAATTCCTAATGATTTTCAAATCTAGATTGCTTTTGGTTAACGTTTTATTGAATGTAAATCTTGATAAAATACCATTCTGAATTACTTTTTTAAATAGAGTGATATATTCTTAATTATTGATTGTATTTTAAAATTTGCTTGTTTTTAGAACAAAGTGGATTTGATCGATACAATTAATTCTTCCAAGTGTTAGGTATGGTGAGGATTGAAGAAGACAACCATCAAATAATCTTTTGTTTTTCACAATTCCCATCATGGGTTTTTAAATTTTCTTGGTATCCATGTCATGGACTTTTCGAATTATTGGTTCCATACCCGATATAACCGAAACCCGCAGAACCGTTAACCGAATAACCGATAACCGAAAATTAAAAAATATAAGAACCGATAACCGAACCGAATACTAAAAATCGGTTCCAATCGGTTCCGGTTCCGGTTCGGTTTCGGTTCGGTTCGGTTTTCCGGTCATTCCACACATCCCTACTTCACATGTACTCACTTGGATAACCTCACGCACTGTCTCTAACCCATTGACCCGAACCTGTCTCACGCCGAACTCTATCAGTCCCTGAACACATAGGAAATCTTCCCAGATTAATCCCAGGTTTCTCATAATCATTAAAATAACTGATCGGTCCCGAAAAGCGACCCCAAATAGGTGCAAAAGCCCAAAACCGACCCAAGCCCAACTAACCCGGATCGCGGCCACGCTGAACCCGTCGCGGGCCCACGCTCACATCGCGATCGCACCCAAAGCCCTAGCTCGCGGTCCCTCTCGCGCCGCTCATCGCGGCCGTGCTCCTCCCCATCGCGACCGCGCTCGCGACGAACAACATCTCTCCTGTTCTTATTTCAGTTCTGCCCAGGAGGGATTAACTTCCCCAGATCGACTTCAGCAGCCAAACCTCAAATAATGGATGCTAAAACTCTACTAAAATACATTCGAACCAATTCCTAACATATCTCAGCAATTAACACAACAAATCAGAATCAAATTCAAGGATCTCATACCTTAAACTTCAAGAACACAAGAATGAAGACTTTAATCCGATTTCGGTAGCTTTAATCACTTGTTTTAGCTTCACTTCTAAGTTTCAGCAGTGGAGAAATCACATACACACTTGTTACTCTTTTTGGAAGTGAAGGAACAACATACAAACGCACGTATAATATACGTTTCCAATTATTTCGCGGGTTCGACACCGATACCCGGCCCCGTTATAAAAAATCTACTATTTATATCATTAAATCCCGTGAATCCACAATTATAATTAATTCACTAAAATTATATCCCGAAGACACGTATATTCACTCCCGACACGTGTTAATTCCACTAATCGCAATATCGTTGGCCCAACGTAATAATCAATATTATAATCGACCAATAAGTTAAATCCATGTAATTATCTCAAAGACGGGATGTTACATATATACATACAGGGTTGAGTTCCGATAAGAACCCTCAATTCCGTGAGATTGTGAGAACCACTCCAAAATGCACAAATTTGTTCATCAAATGCATAAAACTAAAAATTAAAGATTAAATTACACAAATGGTCCCTGTGGCTTGGGGGTTTTTGCTCTTTTCGTCCCTCAATTTTTTTTTTTACACCAATAGTCCCAAAATCACAAACCTTTAACACAAATGGTCTCTGCCGTTAATTATGGCCGTTAGGCCAGTTAAGTTATAAGGACATTTTTGTCATTTTCTAAATTTTATCTAATTATCTTTTATTTTATATTTTTTTTATCTAATTATCTCTTCGTTTTCTTTTTGTATCATTATTAATATTATTAAATTCATATAAGAAACAATTTTCATCCAAAAAGTTCTTCATCGTGAACAAATCAAAGCAAAAGCTCTACATACCATTTACCAATCATCATCATTATCTTATTCCCTTTTTTGCTGAGCAAATATTAAATCCATTATCCATTACCCACAAATAGGAGTATAACCCATGTTCAAAATCCTCCTCATTTTCATCCAGGAAGTTTTGGGTTTATCTTTCAGCTTGGAGGACCAAGACTCCACACTTCTCAATTTTGTAACTGAAGGCTTCTGCATCGTGACCGACCATATTCAGGTTTGGGAGATAAACCCAGATCTCGTCTCTTCGATCAGTACAACCAGGTCAGGTCTCCGGCCACATGCCGACGCCGATAATGACCCCGCCACCGACTCACCATCTCTGCCACTCCTCATCGATATGCCTTCAACCTATCCTCCATTTCCTTTCCCCACACCCTGCCGGAGCTTGAATTTTTTCTTCCGGTTTCCCGCTATGGCCATCGCAGTCTCTGTGAAACCGACGCCGATGAGTTTGATTCCGCGTCATTACTCTTCTGTAACAACTGCCGGGATATGCTTCGAAAACAAACGGGTCGAGTTCCACAAGCGGCATCACCAGATCTGGGGGTGTTTTAGGATGACGAACTTCTAACAGGAAGCATGAATAATTGCATCTCACCGGAAACAATGGCGGTTTGGGTTCCACAAGCGCCACCACCAACATCTCCTCCTCCTCTTCCTCACCGTCGCCATCTCCATCACCGAGTGCTTCGACTTGCCTCACTCGTCGATGTTGTATTCGCTGCTGAAAAGATCGCTATCGCTGGAGGATATACTGACGTTTCTTAATTTGTTTAACTTCACTTTCCGACCTCGACGCCTTTTCTTTTTATCAACCGGCGGCAAAGGTAGTAACGGGAATGGAAAATCGTCGTCGGTATCACCACCGGAGACGGAGCAATAACAAACTTAGCGAACCTCAAAGTCTGAAACGAAACCCAGAAATGCGAAAACAAAAACAAATAGATGTTCAAGATCTGGAATGAAATAAAATTTTTATGACATAAAAAAAGAAAAGAAAAGAGAAAAATAAGATAAAGTTTTAGAAATTACACAAATGGTCTCTGAATGACAAAAAGACGGAAATGCCCTCCTCTCTAACGGTCAAAGTTAACGGATGTTAGTCAAGGTTTGTAATTTTGAGACTATTGGTGCAAAAAAAAAAGTTTGAAGGACGAAAAGAGCAAAAAGCACCAAACCACAGGGACCATATGTGTAATTTACTCAAAATTAAATTTGTAACTTAAGACCATTATTGGTATTTAATATTAATAAATATGATAATCTAAAATTAAAATTACATTTAAAACTTAAATTCATTAAATTATACACTAAATGCATAAATTTGAACGTTAAATGCACAAATTTTGTAAATTATAACCACTATGCACCTGGAAACTTGTGAAAACCGCACTGCACCACCACAAATACATCAAATTCACCGCGTGATGCATCAAATTTCTCGTGTGATACATCAAAATCACACGTGATGCATCAAAATTCTATGTGTGTGAAATGGTTGAAAGTGTTCGGTATCCAAAAATGCCAATGACATGGGGAAGGGACGGTGTGCCAAAGATGTTAATTTCGGTATCGCCCTTCTCTGAAGCCTCATGATCATGTTTTTATATAATTCTTGTAACGAAAATATATGAAAGGAAAACTAACAAAATTGAAACCAAAAGATTTTTTAAAAACAATACCCGAACATTTTGATAGTAGTGCAGTTTGAGCTTGAGTTTCAGTGTACTCACTCTCCCGTCGACTGTTATTTTTATGGATTCAACTTGTACACAACAAACCCTAACCCTAGCGGCTACACAAACAGTCGATTTCCAAATTGCAATCGATGGATGAAAATAAAAATACTTAAACTCTGAAGTTGCAATTAATTTAGTACGTACGCAGTAAAGAGTCAAAAGATAGAAGAAATAGGAAGTATTGCACAGCGACGGAGTTTACTTGGAAAATCTGCATCTGACATCTGCGATATGGACTTCACTTCCCTTCTCACCTCCTTCATACCTTCTTGGATTTCTGTACGTGAGTAATTGGGTACTTGTCTACACATTCACACACTCTCTTTCTCTTAATTGGGTTTTTTTTATAAATCCATTTTCCTACGATGGATATGCGTGTCTATGGTGATATTGTATGAAGGTTGCGTAAGTGACACATTGGGGTTTTTCCATGTTCGATTAAACAAAAAGAAAGACTTTTTTATTTGCTGTCTCATTTCCCTTTTGATTTTGGGTCACTGCATTGTAACAGATTAGATGGAAATGTTTGTGTATGTGATGATTTGTTGATAATGAGTTGATTGGCTTTGTTTATTAGGTTGGTTTATTATTTGGATTCTTCAGTTATTTGGGCATTGCTGGATTAATATTACCTGGGAAGCTTGTTCCTGGAGCGAATCTAGCTGATGCTACTAGACTCCATTATCGCTGTAATGGTAACTTTCTTGCTTTCATTGCAACTTCACACATATTTATGACAATTCAAGTGTCTATGCTCATTTCTCAAAAGGGTGTCATAGAGTAATGAGATACCAGTAAATATGGTTTAGTTTGGATTTTTTTGAAATGAATAAAAGTCACACTACACTTTGATATGAAATTCGTTGAAGTGGAAGTTATAGCAAAGACTACAAACTGCCTCGTCCCCATCTTCAAATAGGTGGTTTGTGCGGGGAGACGGGTCAACAAAGTTGGCTCGGATGGGATTTCCATGGTTATCAAAAAAGAGTTTGTTTTTAGTATAGATTAATTAGGCATGACGATAAAGGTTAAAGACTAATTCTCTAGCCTCTAGGTGACCACTAACTTTTAAGCTATTTTGTTTGGACTTATTTTTCATTGATATATAATGGTATGGTTTTTGAAGTTGGATGATGTAATCAAATAATCAAAATAAAAATCCTATAACAAAATGCCTGAAGAAGTGCAATTATGCGTTAAAGTAACTACATGACTAGTTGTAATGTTTCTGGCAATAATCTGATAGTTCCAGTGTTTGAGGCTAATATCTATACTGAGCTTAATGTTCTGTATTCAGGGTTGTTATCACTTCTTTTACTGGTTGGACTTCTTGTGGTTGGAGGTTGGATGGATTTTGTATCACTCACTGTATGTACTCATTGTTCAATATAGATCTGTTGCATTGCATGTCTTTTTTTATAATATAAAGATATCTTGTTTACCCTTTTTATTTTAGAATGTTTGTGGATGGTCCGTAAATTAGCAATTTTTAGGTCAAAGATATCATTTTTATTTTAGGTCAAAGCATGACTTGGTCAGGGTTCAATGATATCATTTTTATTTTAGGTCAAAGATAAGTGCTATTCAACTATATTTTTATTAACATACACAATTCAGCATATCACCAATCCTGACGCTAGAGACACACTTTTTTCTTTGAATGAATTCTTCCTTTAGCTAGAGAATGAACTCGTGGAAACATAAAAAGCAACGTAAAATATCAAGTGAAACCGAAAGACAAGCCTTTTATCCAAAATAGTTAGATAGGCTAAAGATGAATATCGGAATTAATAAATGATTCTTTACCATTTAATCTATGCATGCTTTAAAATGGTTTTATTAAGGGCGTTTCGTAGAGAGAATTGAAGAGAAAGGAAATGGGGATAAAATCAGTGGTTTTTTAGACTATGAAATTTGAAAATACAATAACCAAATAATTGTTGCAATGCACTTTCCCCATTTCTAGCTTTTTTTAGTTCTCCACTATTTGCTAGAGAAACAATAGAATTAAATTTTAGTCCATATATTTATTTAACTTGAAAATCCATTGAGAATTTATATAACTGATTCAAGTGTCCTAACTAAATAATTTGCCTTCATTTCATTTCTCTTTGATTCTCCTACCAAACGCTCCCCAACACTCTAATATTGGATTTACAGTTTATTATGTAGTAGGCATATTTATTTTTCATTTAGGATGTATGGGAATGATATTGTGTGTAGAAACTATTACGACTACGCAACAATCATGCGAGCAAATGAATTTTGCAGGCAATATCAGATCGAGGGCTTGAGCTTTTATCAACAACTCTTATCTTCAGTGTTATTGTAAGTTCAATTTTCAATCAGAGTGTTTTTTACCTTACAATGATTGACCTACTTATATTCATTTCATGATTACTGATGGTAGCATGAACTCCTATATAGACTTGGCAATTTGGTACACGACAGACACAACACGAACACGACACAAGATTTTCGTATATGAGTTTTATAAATTCGTGTTTCGTGTATATTCGTGTCGACACGAATGTCAAATTCGTGTTTCGTGTCTTATACAGGTCAAACACGAATTTACCATATAAACACGTGTAATACACATTTAAAAAACATGTTACACGATGACAGGTATTTGACATGTATAAACGTCGTTAGGGTTTCTAATTCATGGATACTTGAATTATTATGTATTGGATTTATAAAATTATCTATTTTGGATTAAATTCGTGTATAAATTCGTGTTTTCGTGTGACACGTTTAAAAATGTGTCTTATTCGTGTCATGTCACGTGTCACACAAATTTTTTACATGTCGTGTTCGTGTTTCATATCCAGACACGTTTTATAATTCGTGTCGTGTTCGTATTTTACACATTCGTGTCGTGTAAAGTTCGTGTCTGACACGCGACACGACACGACACGGATACACGTATTGCCAGGTGTACAGTCCTATAGTCCCATTACCATATTGAAAATAAGTAACTCTTTAGTCCTGTAGCATGAGTGATTTCTAATTATTTATTTATCATCTTATGTGCATGTGTTGGTTGAAATATTAGAATACTAGTTCCACCTTCTTTTGGGTGTGATCCGTGCATATTTCTTTTATGGATGCTTATATATTAATTCCCGTTTAGTTTTGAAAATTGTTGCTTTCACACCTTTTCTTAACAAGGACATATTCATCATGTTGTCTTGATTTTGCCTGTCTGTTTGTTTACTCAATTAACTCTTAGTCTTATGTTTTAACCTCATTCTCTTCTTTCACTTTCTGTTTATAACTCTTACCTTTTTCCTGTCTACCCTTGGTAATAATGGCAGGCCACGTTGTTACTTTATGTGGCTGGCTGCAAATCTGACGATCGAAGTGCATCTCTGAAGCCTCACATCACTGGAAACATAATTGATGACTGGTACTTGCTGGTTTTATTTACTTTTCGTAGAAGTAGGAGAGGCATCGTCAACTAAATCTTGAAACAAACAGTTAAATTTTTTTGACACAGCCTACGAGGCTACGACATCACATTTCTATGGTCGGTATGTATTTATTTCAACGATTCTGCATGCTTTTTGGGTCATTGACTTTATAGAAGCTGGAATGCAAGCTTACGAAATTAAAATTACTGCCAGATTATAGGGGTGTTTGGGACTTTATGTAATCATGTCCCATTGGCAAAAAATGGTTTTGATTACTCATCTCTGTCTTTGACATGCCTCCAATGACTTCCAACAGGTGGTTTGGGATACAGCTAAATCCTAACTTCATGGGTGTTGACCTCAAGTATGTACTCCCCTCCTTTCTTTACTAATTATTTATCTTACCCTTGAACACGGCTGTTGTCTGCAACCACTTCACTGAACTAAAATTCATTTCTAGCCTACAAAGTACAAGCCTTTTCTTCTTATTGGGGGTTCAAGAGAATACATGAATTCATGTGTTGACTTATTTTCATGATTCAATTGTTTTTGTTTCCAAAGTAAATCATGTTATAATTATAATTTACCATCTGGTGTGTATCTTACTTGTTGCGGATGGAACACTTTTCTTTTGTAGATTTTTCTTTGTCAGAGCTGGAATGATGGGATGGCTCCTCATCAATCTTTCTGTGCTTGCAAAATCTTTCCAAGATGCCACCTTGAGCCAATCAATGATCCTTTACCAGCTATTTTGCACGGTAATTAGGTGTCTTTGTCATCGTTACGATGTAATCTTTTAAAAAAATCCAAGCCTTGAACCCTTTACCGATTCCTTGTTTTTCTGCTTACCCTGTGTCAGATCTATATTATGGACTACTTCTTCTACGAGGAATACATGACATCTACGTAAGTTAATTTCTTCTGCTGAATATGAGAATGGAGGAAACTACTTCCATGAATTTATTGTTTTGTGACTTTTGTCACAAAATCATAATATCACGATTCCCTTGTAAAATTTGTAGTGATGACTCCATCATATTATAAAACGATCCACTATTATTGTTGTTTTATTGCCCTTTGCTCCAAACCAAGTGTCTACAAAGAATTAACCATGAACTTCACTGAGCTTCAAAGATTATATCAGATTCTGTACTGAAGCCATAGACTGTAGGTCGTTTGCTGCTTTTTACATAAATAGGAACTGGACCAAACAACAAAAAGCCTCAGTTTGACTAGATTCATTGAGTTATAATACGATTTGGTTCAAGCACAAAACTTACTTTGACCACAATGATCAAATTTCAAGTGGAAAAGAAACTCTAGTGCTCGATGAAGTTTGCTTAGACTTGAGCTCGGACTTGGCTTGACCTGGAAACTAAGTTATGGATCCGCAATGCCTCCATTTATTATGTCTATGATAGTATGATCTTTATCAAATAAATGTGTATTATTGTATATTAAAGGGCTTGCAACATGAACTATCTTTTGCCTTTAAGAATTTCGAGTATTGTTTTTTTTTTGGGCTAAAGTCGTACTATAGATGCATACTTTTTAAAGTGTATCGATATGATATGTGTACTTTTTTAATTATCCATATGACATATGTACTTAATAGTGACCAATTAACATCATACATTTACTTTTTTATGACCTGTAGTTTTTGTATTAAAAGCTGACATGGTATTTTAATATCTGATTTGTCATTAAAATTTTTAAATAAGAACTTTAAAATAAAATTTAATTCATGCCTCTTTTCTTTAAATTGTCAATTTTTGTTTATTATGATGATCATCATCATCATCATTATTGTTATTATGGAATATTATGTTTTGAGAGTTCATCTCACCCTCTGATCAGAACGTTATTCCGACCATCTTCTCCGGCGTGTTACGTCCGGTCACCGCCCATCTCCGGTCAAATCAATCATCTCCACCCCAAGGTGAACCAAATCCATAGAAACTAATAATCGAAGTGAACCAAAATCAAATAAATGGAAACAAACTATACAGATTCAAACTTCAAAACCTAGAATGAAAAACAATTGGTGTACGAGTGAAGATGAAGCTTCCAAACGTATTGTCTGATAATGACTGATTCGAACTCAAAAACATAATCAACCAAATGGAAACCTAAATCTGATACTAAATCCTACTTAAAATCCTATAGAAAAATTGAGAGAAAGAGGGAGATCAGATCTTGACCTTCATAAGGAGGGAACTGTTGAGGCGAGGGAGCAATGTTGCCGAAACATGGATAGATCTGGGTTTCAGAACCCATACAAAACGACACAAGGAGTGTGTCACGACGGTGACGACAAGAGAGCAGAGGGAGGGGCAGGCTGCGTAATAGTCTCTGATAGGGTTGGAGAGACACCAACGACAGAGACGGTGAAGAAACACTGGCGACTAAATGGTGATGCAACAAAGACGAAGGACGATGACGGAATCCATATCGTTGAATGGAGTCGACAAAGTCTCAGGGGAGTAGGCATGGTGATGGATGAAACTATAGTTTTAATTTTGTAACACTAAAGAAAATATATTTGAATACTATTTCTTAATAATTAAAAAATTAAAAGATTAAAATTAAAAAAACATAACATGTATCATATTGGTAAACTAAGAGAAGTATGTTACTATTCTATAACCTTTTAAAATTTTATATATATCCACAGCAGTACTTAAAAAAAAAAGAACTACCACATATGATTTGTTACCGGTACAACCGGTAACCGGTAACCGGTCACCATAAGTACCATATCAGTAAGAAAACAAAGTTGATGTATCATCTAAGCAATAAAAAAATACACATATCATATGGGTACACATTAAAAAATACACAACTATTGTACGACTTTAGCCCTTTCTTTTTTCATTCTTGTTTTTGCACAATGCTATTTTGAAGCTGTAGGAACAGAATCAAAGTGATTATAAAGGAAAATTCATAACGAAATTCTTTCATGGTCCTTAAAACATCACTATTTTATATATTTTTCGCTTGATTTACTAGTTTTCTGTATAATCTTATTTTTCAATTTAAGCTCAAGGCAATGTGTAGATGGATAGGAAACTGACTCTGCAACTGAAAATGAATAGAAGTGTACAATAATAACTATTTAAATCCCATTTAAACTGTTTTAATTACCGAGAATCTCCTAGAAATGCATGATTGATATCATTATTTATTGGCTTAATCTTGTTATTTGCAATCCTTTAACATGTTACATGATCTTCGTTTCGTAGATGTCATAATTTTTTTCGTTCACCTTTATATTGGTCTGCTTTGGTTATCAGTTCTAGATTTATTGTTGTTCTAATGCATTTTCACATGTTTTTTTTAGATGGGACATAATTGCGGAGAGATTGGGATTCATGTTAGTATTTGGAGATCTAGTGTGGATCCCCTTCACATTTAGCATTCAGGTACCATATTACAAGATACTTAAGTAACAAACAAAAAAATCATACAAAACCATTTCTACATAACATTTTCTTCCAAAATTCCTCCCCTCTTGTGAGATTTGCAATGGGTTCATGTCATATTTTACAAAAAAATGGAAGTTACATAATGAAGCGTTGTATTATCTTGACCATAAAGATACTTACCCAAGCGTGGGACAATGAGCTGCAATCTCACAACAAAGACAATAGTTTACATTAAACCTTGGTTTTAAAGGAACAAGGTTCATCACAATTTTACAAAGAGTTCTCATAATTTATTTCTGCATAACATTTTCTACCTTATAATTGCATAAACGTCAAAATCATCAATTACATACCAAAAGTGATCCTAAAAAAGAAAACTATAGCCAATTTGGCATTTATGTAGGAATAGAAGAAATTTGTACCAGCTAGGCTGGAACTTATGGATATGTAGGTCAGGGGAAAAAAGGCGGGTAGAAGCAGGAGGAATTTATGAATATCGAGAGGGGAAACAGCAGAGAGGAGTGGAAATCTAATCAGAAATCAAAGGTGATAAAAAAAAAAGAAGAGAACAGAAAGAAGTCACTCCATATCTTACATAATATATGCACAAGCATTAAACTAAATAACAAATATGTAAAATAAAACCTTATCAGCTTTAGAGTTTAACTATACGATCTAAGAAAGTCAAAACATATATATGATAGTTTTATGCATAATTTTATTTCTATATCACAAGGAGATAGTGCAAAAAATTTTGGTAATTTCATTTTGTGATTAGGGTTGGTGGCTTTTGAGTAACAAAGTGGACCTAACTACAGCTGCAGTGGTTGCAAATTGCTTCGTGTTTGTGATTGGGTAAAAATTTATTCAAGATGAAACTTGGTTTCTGATATCCCTATTTCCCATCTGCACCCCCACTCCCTCTCAAATCTTATATGCTTGAATTGAAATTTGGTTTGAACTTTTGGAAGGTATCTGGTGTTCAGAGGAGCTAACAAGCAAAAACATGATTTTAAGAAGAACCCAAAAGCACTAATATGGGGTAAACCCCCAAAAGTTATAGGAGGGAAATTGCTGGTTTCAGGATATTGGTAATTTTCTCTCTAGACCATTTTCTGATTGAATCGTGTACTTTTCTCTAACTTTTTTTTCCCTTTCCTCTTGAAACCGACACTATTGAACAAAAGTACGGAACACATCTTCATATAATTCCTTGCAATTCCCTGTATTTTTACTGTCTAATGGTTAATTTTGTTATTCAGAGTAAATTCTTTATCACATAATAATCATGTTTTTTCCGTATATCTGAGAAGGGGAATAGCAAGACACTGCAATTACCTTGGAGATCTGTTACTGGCACTATCCTTCAGCTTACCATGTGGGATCAGGTAAATTTTCCCGCTGTTTCTGTATGATGCTACTATTCGCTAAAGATGATAAATTTGAGTATTAAGGTCAATGGGTTACAATTTGACTTCTAAATTTTGGTATTATTTTCTATCTTTTATGTGTGACGACGACCTTAATCTCATAGCGTGAAAACATTCATTTGGAAATTGTAAGGTGCTATGTTCGACCTCAAATGTCAACTACCATCTGATGTTTATAAACCTATATATTTACAGTTCTCCGGTTCCATACTTTTATCCTATATATCTTCTGATCCTGCTGATATGGCGAGAGCGAAGAGACGAAGCTCGATGTGCAGAGAAATACAAAGAGGTGTGGGCAGAATACCGCAGGGCTGTCCCATGGAGGATTCTGCCATATGTTTACTAGGGTTCCGAGTTCTTTGATCCACTGTTTTTACTTTTTTTATTTTTGGAATTTTGAATTATGTGGAGAGTCATTTCCATTAGATGAAAACTGTGAATGGTATTGGCAGCGAGTGTTCTTGCAGGAAGATAGAGAGTCTTTGGGCTTAAAGCTTGAGGCTTTGTTTATCATTTTGCTATTTGACTGTTTTGTCGGGTTTTCTTGTTTGTACCCTTGAGATTTTATGTAGTTTTAGTTAAATGGGTTGATTACCAAAACAATTTTGAATTGATTTTATTTTCTTAATCCATTATTTATATTACAACAAAACAAAGTCAATCTTTCCTTTTTATAATCATTTAAGACCCTTTTTTTCATTTAAGGAATTAAACTTGCCCTTTCTATCAATTAAAGTAACTAAACTTATATATGTGTATATACGGGAGTGGGTTCAATGGAGAACTTATATGCATCGAAGAACTTTGAAGAACCTCTATGCACAACCGTAAATGCATCGCAATTCTCACGTGATGCATCATTATTTCCACGTGATGCATCAAACACCCGCGTGATGCGTCGACTTTCACATGATGCATTACGATTTTCTAGCGATGCATTGTGGTTCTCTAAGTTTCTTCGATGCATAGATGTTCTACATTAAACCCATCCATGTATATAAGAATCCTTTTGAGCATCTTTTATAACTAAGCACCAGTGAGCGTCAATTAAAATAAGGCTTTATACATACAATTTTTTTGTATACAAGTTTTGAACAAATAGAAATAAACTTTTGTGGTGGTTAATTGCATTCAGACTTTAATATACATAAAATTCATTAGATTCATTTTGTAAAATTTCTATTAGTGCTCACGGTGCTTATTATTAAATGGTGTTTAAATGATATCATTCTATTGTAATAATCCAGGTCAGTTTAAGTCATAAAAATTAATCGACACAATGTTAATTTATCTTTGAACTTAGTCACTCGGATCAACTCTTTTAAAATTTGTCTTTGAACTTAGATCTAAAAATTTCGTTTTTAATAAAAATTAATCGACACAACGTTAATTTCACACACCATTTGTTATCGTTTTTTATTTGAATTCTTTATCTCAGTTTCCATTTACTAATTTTTAGTTATGTGATTTATTTTTTACCGTTTGAAAAGATAAAAAAAAAACAGTATTAATTAATATTACTTTTCTGAGCGGTGTAGTTGGTAAGGGTCAGGTGGGAAAGATTCCCTGCGTGGCCCGACAAAAGTTGTGGGCATCAATGAACTTTACGTAGTATCTAAGGCTTAATAATTACCACCAATTTCTTAAGCAGTAAATTTTTCTTTATTTTCAACCAAAATATAATAATTGATTTGACTTTTTTTTTGAACGACAATTATTTTATAGAAAACCAACCAGCTTTTAGCAAGATGCTAGTCGCCAAAATACCAGGATACACAATATTAATCATTCCTATTACAAAGTAATCATCTTTAAGAACAACTAAAAACCATTCAGGAACATGCCACAGGTGGATTACAAAGTTAAGAGTTCCAAGTTAATTTTTTGTTAAAATGTCCCCTAGATTTTATCCAAAAAAAGACCAACATTGCACTGATCCAATAAGCGAAACAGCAGACCGCGAGATTGAAGGATAAGCCAAAGAGTTTCTAAACTTCCAAATCACCCAACACAAAGGAAAAATCGACGCTGAAAAGACTTCCAAACTATTACCTTTAAGACCCAAACCAATACTCCAACTTAGTAAAGCACCAGACGACTCATTCCTTGGATCCTTCAACCCCACCACCTTTTAAAATCAGCAACCAACTCCCTTGTGACGTTATGTCTAATATTAAACCAAGAATATATTAAATGATTTTATTTGCATCTTCATTTACCAAGTGCATTCCTTTTATTGACTTATGTACCATTTAAATACTTTTTTTATTTGATTTTATTAAATCTATATATATTTCTCTTGTTCCTAAATACACTTTACGAAAGGTGCAATGGCAGGGGTATTATGATTATTATCATTTTTATTGATTAAAAAAACCAATATAATATTTAATCATAACTAGCTTTTAATACTCTGCAACATCCATTCATACCCAAAATAAAGTTTAATCAACTCTTTTATGGAGTACTTGCTAACAACAAAAGACTTTTTTCTATTTGTCTTCACTTCTTAGCCTCAAATCACACTTCTACTTGTTTGAAGATTTGTTAACCTTCTTTCCCTTATCTAACCTTGTGGAAATACTTTCAACTATAATGATAAGCAACTAGAGCTTAGTGAGTTCCCAAAAATCTCAAAGTATGTAACTCATAATGTAGATACATGTGAATATGCAACAATTTAGTCAATCACTTATCACAAAACACACAAGAATCGTGTCTCGGCCTTCATTTAAAAAGACTTAGCCCACAAGGATTATAATTCTACCTAACATTGGCCCTCACGTAAGGGGACTCAGTCCACATGGTCATAAATTGGCCTCACATAGACTTCTATTTAAGGAAACTTAGTCCACATGACCCACATCTCAAATTGTGATCACAAATTATCATTTCTCAGACGACCCAGAACTCTCGCCACGAAGTCGAGAGAACCTCTCCTCAATCCACATTATCATAATCAAATTATACCATCCATTCACATATGATAGGTAATGTATATAAATGATGCAACAACTATCAATGAAACAATTAAAAAATAGAAACACATTATGATTAAATAAACAACCAAATGGTACTCACAATAGCAAGCCACAATCTAGTTCTCGATCTCAACCGATACAATTACTTAAGTACAGTCCTTAAATCTCATTTATGTTTCAACATCTCACTTAAAACCTGTAAATGATACGGTGATTCTATAATCAATCCATCACGAAACATCTAACGAAACATCATCAAAATGATGTTAAACCAAGGCGTTTGGTATTACCATTTTGTAATCTCCAATTTAATTCAATATTTCCATAGATAGATAGAGAACTGAATTACAAGATCATAAAAAACAATGCTAAAAACAGAATCAAAATGAGCTCAAACGAAGCAAAATTGTACAGGTGTACGAACAATAGAGTTCAACTCGTCAGTCACCAAAAGAGTCGTCGAGTCGACCCAAAACTGCATCAGATCACTTTCCCAGAACCATTTGACCTCGACGAGTCAACATCCCACTCACCGAGTCAACACCCCACTCACCGAGTCAAAATTTACCATTCTTTTAACTTGTAATCAAATGGGGTATAATCTCTAATTATTAAACTTTAGGATACTGTAATCTATTATTTCAAATACCAACCACAACATAAAAAAGTTTTTCTAAAAAGTATGTTACTTTATTATATATATTTTTTGTTTATTGTCATCTTTAGTTTAAAATTATTTGTTTGTTCAAAACTTTTAGATTAGTTTACTATAATCACTATAATAAAGAATAAACACATGTATTCATGTGATTGTGGTATTCTTTGGTAGGCAACGAATCGTTTTTTCTCAACAGTTTTCAAAGCAGTTAATGTATTGTAATTTTACACTCATTTTAATCCTATATTTATTTAGCTTGCTTTTGGCACAAATTCATAAAAAATAAGAGCTTTTTAGTCATTGTTTTATATTTTATATTTTAAAATTTTTATTATTTGTTTATCTACAAATAAATATATTCGCTTAGTTGTAACTGCCATTTTTTATTTTTAGGATTGGCTACAACTAACTCCTCAACTACGACTAACAAAGCAGTGATATCTATGAATCAACTACAATTGATATTTCAACAATAAACTGTATTTGATAATTATATAACAATATATTTTATATTTATATGCACTCTTATCTGGATATAAATTCTGTTTTAAACTGTATTTATACAAATTTTCATTTGTTTTTATTTTTAAGGGAAAACTGCACAAAATAGCAACCTACTGTACATAAAGTTTTTATTACAGCAACCTACTAAAAATTTCGTCTAAAATAGCATCCTACCATCTTACCTTTTTTTATTAAAGCATTGAACTTTAGAAAATCATTCCATAATAGCAACCGTTGATGACTGGGTGTGGTTGGGTGCTGACTGTGCATCCATGTAAGCTGCCATGTCAGCACCGGGTTTGCGCAAAATAGCAATGTACTCGTAAAATAGCAACGTACTGCGTAAAATAGCAATGTACTCCTAAAATTGCAAGATATCACAAAATAGCAATGTATTAATTTTATATATTTTTAACCAAAAACCGAAAATATTTTAATCCTAAATATTTTTATAATCTTAAACTTAAATTTAATTTAATTAACCACACCCAGTCATCAACGATTGCTATTATGGAATAATTTTTTTAGAGTTCAATGCTTTAATAAAAAAGTTAAAATGGTAGGATGCTATTTTAGACGAATTATTTGGTAGGTTGCTGTAATAAAAACTTTATGTACAGTAAGTTGCTATTTTATGAAGTTTTCCCTATTTTTAAAAAGTATTTATTTTGTATAAAATTAATTTAATATTTGTGTAATCAAATATTTAATATGATATTTTTAAATGTATTGTCAAATTTTAACTATATTAATTTATTATTTATTCAGATCATTTAAACTTTCAGTTTTATCTACTATTAATATTGGATTATTATGAGTATAATATGAAAGAAAATATTATAATGAAATTAATTAATATTCATCTAAGTTTATTTAAGTTTTTATTGTAGTAGCTTTTTAAGATTCATAATTAGTAATTTATTTCTGCATTTTTTTTTGTTTCTTATATTTTAAAATTTTATTATAGTTATAGTAATCAACAAATATAATTCTACATTTTGCTGCAACGTGCGGTTCTCACAAATCTAGTTATCACCATTTTTAAAATCAATTCAATTTTTAGTTGTTCTTGTTATAAATTTCAAATCGTAAGGTACGTTTAGCTCGTGAAATAAAATTTGTTGAAATGAAATTTAAATTAACTTGTATGCAACATTAGATTACAAAAATAAATAGTTAATTTTTATTTATATCTCATCACAACTTTTGTTTAAAAGATCTTTGACATTCTTATCAGTTTTATATGGATCTTCTGTGCATCCACAAAAAATACACATTAAGTATAGCTATAAATATATAAAAAATATTATATTAAATAACATAAGATATAATGTTATAAATACTAAAAATACATAAAGTTGTTTTTATTTTTAACAATTACCCTTTAGATATAAAATAACTTTAATAGTAATATATAGTACTACCATGCATTTTCTTATTTCCACTTTTTCTAAAGATTCAAAAATTAGGGGTGCGTTTAGTTACCGAAAATTTTCAAAATTTTCATCTCACTTTTCAACAAAAATGAAAACTTGTTTACTTAACAACAATTTCATAAATTTTCATTCACTTTTTAAAATACCATTTTTCATATTCTCTCTCTTACTTTTCTATTACCTACCCTATTTCTTTATAATACTCTCTTTCTCTCTCCTACTTTTTCATGACCTATCCTATTTTTTTATTTTATAATCACTCATCTTATTTTTCTAAAAACAAAAACTTCATCATGTAAACAAGTTTTCACTTTTCATAGAAACCCTTGTTTTTTTCTAAAAACTATAACTTGAAAACTGAAATTGAAAAATGACTAGCTTTCGTTAACTAAATGCAACCTAGGAATCGGAGAAGATTTCTTAAGATCGGTTTGTTTGTTTTTTTAATATAATCATTAACCAATCATTTTATCTTAAGATGACTTCTTAATTATTTCATTAATAATTAAATAAATATTTTTAAATTTATTATTTCTGAATTTATATATATTTAACCGATATGATTTGAAATTTTAATTTTACGCAAAACATAATGTTTATATTATATTTCATAATAATTAATATATCATGAAATATGATTTTTTTAATATTATATTGTGTTTACTTTTTAAATTTTTATCATTATTTATATAATTTGTATTTATTTATACTACAAATTTATTTATTTAATTGATGGTTATAAAAATTTTTGGTTAAATTATTCTAATAATGTTAGTGGCGGATCTAGAAAAAGTTTCCAGTGGTGGCACCGTGCATGGTCTAATTCCCTTTTTAATCGTCAAAATTCTTCATGAATCGGATCGGCAACTCATATTGAGATTTTTTTCAACCAACTCAATTAATTTAATGAAATATTTTCTCTAAGCGTTAGGTCAAAACTCACATTTATGTTAACATTAAAATCTCTTAGGTCCTAATTTAACCTACATAGAACATAAAATCAAAACTAAGCATAAATTGACAAAACAATTAGCCAATCAAGAAAGCAAACAACTAAGTAATCAAACTTGAAAACTACATTTATTAAAACTTTATCTATATGTATACAATTAAGATTCTAAGCACTCTAAACAAAAATTAATTAATGATCTAAATATTTAAATGCAAGTTAAAAAATAAATAGTGACAAAAAATGACTTATATCTTATATTGTCCATTCAAGGTTTGACAAATAAAAACAAAATAGATATCGCAAATAAAGGTTTAATTAAGAAAAAAGAATTATTTAAAATTAAAGTAGGTTGGAGGAGAGAAATAACAAAATTATATTTGGTGGTACTTTGCAAAGGCCTTAATCCCCTAAAATGGGCCTTCAAATCAACAGTGGTGTCACACTTTCTTTAGGAGTGGTAGCACCTTTCACAAACCCACAAATTATTCCATATATTAGGCTCAATTGACCGGTGGCATAGGCCACCACCAGTCACCACATGCATGCATCCGCCCCTGATTATGTTTTAATTAAGGATGACCTTGGTTCCGGAACCGGCTAGAACCAGAAAACCAAAAACGTGCAATATTAAGAACCGAGAATTGGCCCGAATATGAAACGGTCTGATCCGGTTCCGATTATTTACTAACTTTTACAAAGGAGAAAAAAAGAAAACCACACCGAATCGAACCAAACCTGATGGAACCGAAAACCGAATCGTAGGATTATAGGGACCGAAAACCGACCCGAAAATGAAACAGTCCGGTCCAGTTCGGGTAAAACGGGTGTTTTGCTCATCCCTAGTTTTAATATTGAAAAGTACGGTTGCACGTTCGAAAAACAATCGGTTGCACAAACAAAAATCGTTAAAATCACATTGCAAAATAAAGTTATTGACAAAAGGACTAGTGACACGTGACCTCGAAACTTCCACCTGGGTCACCTCTTCTTGCTTCAGAAAAGAACACCCTCTCCACTTTTTGTCTCCCATACATACATAAATTCATGCTGTCCCTATGTCTCACATATGGACAAATGATCACTTTCCCCCCCCCCCCCCCCCCCCCCTTTTTTATATGTACTTTTTATAGATTCATTTTATATTGTATTATATTATATTATATGAATAAAATAATGTTAAATCATTGATTTTTATGGTTTCAACCAAAACTTAAATTAATTTTAACACGAAGTTATAATGAATTTTGTGTCAATGTTTATTTTGAAAATCATACTTCTAATAAATCTAAGGGTCGTAGTATGAAAAATACATATTTAGGATCATAGTTTAGAAAATGCACCTTTAAGTTATCTAAATATTATAAAACTAGTTGATTATAATATAAAATTGGTGACAAAATAATGTGTATATATAAATTAACTTATATGAAGACATTTCCAAAACATTATTTATCAATTTGACATCAAATTCAACTGGGTTTTTTATTTTTAAACCCCTGAAATACTTTTTTTTTTAAAAACTATAATCCCTTAAATGCAAAATTTATAAGTATGATTCTTAAAGTGAATCTGGACCCAAAGTATATTACATTTTAATATCATTTGTTCTATTGTAAATAATTAAAAAACAAAGTTATAAATATGTTATATTTGTATTAAAAAAGTTCATGAGATATTGGTAATAACACTTTTACGTCAAATAAATTCTACTCAAGCTATATATTTCGTAATGTATATTTTATTAGCCCATACACTTAAATATTAAATACAAGAATTATGCTTTTTTAAAGATATTACATATTAGTGATAAAGATGAAAATTTTTAAATATTAAATTTGTTTCGAGTATTTACCTTTAATAATTGAATCTAACTCCAACACTATAATTTAAGATCTGGTATGGAATCGTTATAAAGCTTAAGTTTTATGTAAAATTGTAAAACCAATATTTAGCATTGAATATTCAAAATTTTAAACGCTGAATTTGATGTGAATATTTAGTGGTGAATATTCAATGTTGAATAATCAAAAAATATTATTAAAAAAATATAAGATAATCAATCACTTTTTTGAAGAAAATAAAATTATGGTTTTCATGATGTAACTTTCTATATTGATAATTCTTTCATTTACTTTAAAAAAGTGACCATTGATGTATTGATATTGCTTACACACACATAGAGGTGTGTTCAATGGAGAACCTCTATGCATCAAAGTACCTTAGAATACCACAATGCATCATATGAAAATACATAGTGCATCACACGAGAGATTATGAATCACATAAAATGATTGTGTATCACATGAGTGGATTATGCATCAAACTGAGGGGTTGTGCATCACACGAGGGAATTTTGTACAATACGATCCATTCATGTGATGCATAATCCCCGAATGATTATATAGATTCAATAAATTCACACAGGAGGATTGTGCATCACATGTATTGTGGTTCCCAAGGTTCTCCGATAAACACTTGGTTCTCCTTTGAACCCCACTATATATATAATGAGGT
The DNA here is from genome assembly GCA_020465985.1 of Centrapalus pauciflorus. Taxonomy (NCBI): domain Eukaryota; kingdom Viridiplantae; phylum Streptophyta; class Magnoliopsida; order Asterales; family Asteraceae; genus Centrapalus; species Centrapalus pauciflorus. Next base: position 91,884 of record JAANYP010006422.1, on the reverse strand, counting down.
TCAACGAAGAATCAGTGTTTATCGAAGAACCTTAGAAAACCACAGTGAATTGCAAAAGAAAGCATTGTGCATCACATGAGAATTATTGTACACCATATAAAAGAGATTGTGTGTAATGTGGGGATCGTTATGCACAAATCTCTCCGCGAGCATCAGAGTCCCCCGTGTGATGCATAATTCTCCAGTGTAATACACAATCTGCACATGTGATGTAAAATTCTCTCGTTTGATGCATCATGAAGGTTTTCCGATAACATTGGTTCTCCATTGAGTCTTACCCTATGTGTGTGTGTGGTCTTAAAAACTACTTTTTTATACATAATGTACAACTTGTTAATGCATGATTCTTGAAATTAAAGACATACAAATGTTTCTAACACAATGTACAGCTCATTCTTAAAATTTCTATAATTTTGGCAACGAGTAGCATTGGCAAACAGTAGTGTGCAGTCTTGCAAGTATGCAATAATAATACCGCCGCATGCCTTCATTGGGAACAAAAATAAAATATCACGCTTCTTAACCCGATGCTTAGGAAACCAAATCGTCTTTCATGCTTTCTTCACAAGCCACCCAAAAACGGTGAAACCCTACAAATTCACCTCAAACCCATCTTTGGCCATTCCATATTTCCATTCTCGCTTCACGCGCCACCTCAATTGTTGCACCACATCCTCTTAATTACTAACAATTTCCTCTTCTTCTCTTCTCAGTATCCTTCATCGACACTCATGGGCTCCTCCAAATGCCCCATGTTCATCTCTCCAGTCAGTAAGTATCTTAACCAACAGATGCCAATTTTGCATAAAATCAAAACCTAGCTCTTGGCTTTTTATGTACTTTCTCGTTAGGGCTAAGTTTGAGAGTTAGGATGATTGAGTTAGAGATTTTAGGCGATTATAAGTACTATCTATTTGTTTGTGAGAATAAAGTCTCTTATGTCCATAGGCCATCCGGTGGTGATGATTGTTATTATTATGATTTCTTTGTGGAAAAAAAGTTTATATAACATTAATTGCATCTATGTCCTTTCTTTACTTGAGACATTTTGTTTTTTAAATTTGTGAAAATTGTTTGGCGTTTAAAGATTCTTGTTGGCTTTTGTTTTATTTTTGTGTAACAACTTGCTTAATCTTCTATCATATTCAAGAGAATACATAACGCAATAAAGGATAAGGATCCAACAAAATCATAGGCTAAGTGCATGAATCAAGTGATTATAGGACAAATCAGGCTCTCTTTGAGATACTTCTAATTTTCTTTTAATCACCATCAGGGGCTCATTAATCCAACAGAGGAGCTAATATAAAAGATGTTTTTAAGCCATTTGAAAGTTGTTGACCGAAGTATGCCTTTATGTTCACCTTGGTAAATCTTGATCCCTTTACATGAAAATTTGATGAACAACTTAGATTTTTGTTGCAGCAATTACCTACTTGAAGTCTCTCGGTTCTCAATTCGACTCCGCAGTTCTTACAAAATTTACTCAATTTAACTTAGTTTAACTTATAAATGTATGAAAACAAGTTTAACACGTGTTTTGATCTTCAATTTGGAGTTTTTCGTGAATTTGAAAGCGAATGAAAACAATGTGTGTGTTCCAGTTCGCCAAACACACATACATGTTTAATTTGATGATTAAAGGATATAATTACCTTAAATCTCTTCGAATCTTTGATTATTGATGTTGCTTAACACTTTTCTACAACTTCCTTGAGAATCACTTGCTCCAATTATGAGAATCCTGTAAAGAAGTTAGAGAGAGTACTATGTGTGCATTCATTGCGTAAATTGAAATGTAGCAGAACGTTTAAGAATGAATAATCAGATGAAGAAACGTGTAATAATATTAAAACTTTGACAAACTGACGATTTGCATCCATTAACTTCAACTTTAATCAATTACTATAATCAACCCTTAATAATAAATTTTAATAATTCAATATTAAATTGCATTACTAAATTAAATAAAAGTTATATCAAGAGACTAAATTAAATTAAAGTAGTCAAGACTCCAAGAGATGTTACATTTGTGAAGCAACTAATTCTAAGTAAAATATGTTGGTTTTAAAAAATATATATTAATAAAATATTGTTAGCATTGACTTTGATTTCTGAGAGAGAGAATCAAAGCAAAATAAAAGTGTCATTAAAGTCCCAAAGTAATATCCAGATTTTAATGTTTATGATTCCCAAACCACCCCCAACGGCAACCTTCTCTTTTTAGAACTGCGTGCACCGTATTTATTAGTTTTTACTGCCTTTAAAGAAAACCTTCAGGGATCCTGCCATTTATAATTTTATATCGCATAACGAAATCATATTTTTTTTATTACTCGACGAAAGCTGTGATTTTTTTAATAAAACAAAGTAGAAAATTAGATTTAACATAATTTTATTTATTTATTTTCTTATCAACGTTAAAAAAGTAAAAAATATAACAAGAAAATATAGTTTTAATATTCTTTTCTTTTATTTAAATTTTTATTCATCTAATTATCATGTGCTGAGAAAAACTTATTGCCTTAAATGATTTTATTCATTTTCAGATACCAAACAACCCCAAATAATATGTTTCAATTAAAAAAAATATTATTGAAATAAAAATTATATAAAATAATTCTTAAAAAGTGAAACTCATTTGTTTCGTATATAATTTTTCTCTTTTTTGTTTTTCATTTTTCTTTCAAACCTTTGTATAAACTCTGTTCGAGTCTTGATCCTGAGGTAACCAGCTGCAAAACCAATAGAAACACTAAATGAAGGTTGAAGCAGGGAGGTCCTGCGTCGACACTCCGATGCTAAAGTCAGTTCAGAGATCTACTGAAATTTAGAGAGTGAATAGAGTTTTTTGTATTGTGCGTACCCTTTTTTGATGAACAAACGTCTTATTTATACCTTTGGAAGATCTCTGCAATTTAGCTATCCTCCAATCATAAAATGGCAGCTGTCCTTTTCCTTCTTAACAGAATTGTCCACCCCTTTCTTGCGTAGGCCCCAATCGAATCTTACAGTTAACCTTTGGTGGTCCACACAAAGGCGACGTATGTAAAATGATGGCATTGGTCCACCTCACCAAGATTGCTTACTCATCAGTCCACCTCATTGAGGTTGCTTATTCATCAAATGAATCCTATTTCCTACGTATCTCATCAAGTCCCCCAGTTTTAATGTTTAAGAGAACTTATACATTTAAACTATTTGTCCAGAACTAAGGGTTTCTTTTGACTTGATAATTCTGAACTATAAAAAATTTTATATAAAGCATAAAAAGTTTAAATCCCTTTTTCTTCAATAAATGCTACTCATTATGACTGCTCTTTAAAACGTCTTGTCTCCCAACCCACATCCGGCGCGTGAATCCCCACAAACTTCTGTTTCTACCGTCCGATCCTCTCCCGTCTTATCAGCTTTCCCTTCCTTACATATACTTTTTCTTTATAAAGGGAGCCCTAATATTTTAAAACGCTCCTCCCATTTAAATCGATAACCCCTCCTCCTCCGTTTACGCTTCTTCTGTTTTTCCACAAAAACCTCTTTCCACCGCCATTGTCAGTTTTCTTCCTGATCACGCTTATCGTGGAACCACTGTAAGATCTCCAGGTCAGTCCTTCTTCCTTTCCTTCAATATGTCTAGTTCTATCAAGGTAATAGATGTATTCCCCTCCATTTCTCGTTTTTCCTACGAGAAATTCTTACGCACTTTTCACATTCCCGCTGAAATGAGACCTGAATTCCCCAGAGAGAAGGCCGTTGCCAAACTCCCTCCCCCTGGCAAGATGGCTCTGTACACCAAAACCTTTTCTATGGGAAACCTTCGCCTGCCTATCTCTTCCTTTTATCTCGATGTTCTCCGTTACTTTGAAATCCATTTTAGTCAGATGTCACCCCTAGGTACTTTACGTATCACTTTCTTCGAGGCTATGTGTCGTGTTCTTGGGGTTGTACCCTCTGTTCCCCTTTTTAGGTATTTTTTCAAATTAGGGGCCAGTGGTGATTGGTATATAATCGAAAGGCGTAAGAATACCGCAGAAATCATAACAAAAGTTCCCTCCGGCGTAAAAAACTGGAGAGACCAATGGATCTGGGTCAGTGTTTCCATGATCCCCAATCCTGTGGGCTCTCTTCTCACTTGGACTCGTGGAGTCCGCACTTCTAAAAACGTCATGCCCTTAGACACTGAGTTCAACGTAGAGGCACGAGATATCCTAGTTGGATCTCCTATGAGAGGTAGAACCCTTCCCGATGGGGTATTGAGACTGCTTGGAATGAGCAATGTTTGGGATGACCCTCGTCAAATCCCTGTTATCCAGAAAAACGGAGAGAGTACGTACTATTAATTGCTACCCATGTACTTCCCTTATTTTTATTAAGCTTTCTGTTAAACCCTCTTATTTTGCAGTAATGGGCGTTCTGGACTGGCTATCAGAAGAGGACCTTGGCAACGTAGAGATTTCGACTCTTCCTGCAGCAGAGGCACAGGCTGCCCATGCCCCTATCCCTCTACAAAACCAAGCAAACGAGGAAGTCCTGGAGCCTAATCCAATCAATACTGCCGAGGCTGCGTTTGAGGTGGGTGAAACTGCCGATCGTTCCGCTAATAGAATTGTTTCTGACACCCCCTCTGGAACTCCTCCCCATGTCTCTCAAACAACATCTGTCAATGATCCTGACGTGGCTCGGGCAACTCCTATTAGCAAACGGACTAAAATGGCGTCAAAAGGGCCTGGCCACCTTGCTGAAACTAGTCAAGGTTTTGTTTCTCTTGATTTCCTTTTTCTTGTATATATTCGATCATTGCTCACATAAAAGACATCCATTTTTTAGCAGTTAATCTGGACTCAGATGAGGAGGAGATCACAGAACCTTTCTTAAGGAAAAAGGCAAGGACTGAACCTTCTGGCACGAGTTCACCTGTCACTCGAGAAATTCCCCTTGGATCTGCCTCTGAACTCGCCACTCGTTCTAGAGAGACTTTTGCCCCTTTCCTGGATCCTGGCACACATCTGCTGTCTGATATTGAAAGCATGGAGAATCAAACCCTAAAGGCAAAAGCTCGTAGGGCTCACTCGGAACTTTTAGCCATTCATGTTGAGATGGAGGCACGTTTAGAGAAGGCTGAAGCCACTGCCGTGAGTAACAAACAGGAGGTACTGCGAGCCAAAGGTCTGGAGGAGGACGTCAAGCGTCAGCGTCTAGCCCTAGAAGCAGAAGGAAAATTAAGGGCACAATCTGAAGACAAGATTGTCAGTTTACAAAAAACCCTTGCTGAAACAAGAGAAAAATATCAGCGAGAGTTAGAACAGGAGCGTGAGTCCTGGAAGATTAAGCTGGAGCAAAGTCATCAAACTTTAAATAAAGTTCAAGGTGAAAGAAAAACCTGGAAAGAAGAAGCTTTATTACTGCGTTCTAAGGTTGAAACTTTTGACAAGGAACAGGCGGAGATGGAGGCGGAACGGAGCAGACTAATCACAGAAGTTATTCCTCATGTGTTTTACACTCTGACCCGCAGCGAACAATATTCCAAACCTATTGCTGCTATCCAAAAGAATGCCATTCGTCTGGGCCGCCACAATCAGTTAATGAAAATGGCCCCCCACATGCCCGAGAACTTTGAAGCTACTGCCCAACCAGATTATGCTCCCACCTCTCGTCAGGATCTTATTGAATCAATCCGTGCCACAGAGAATCTATCTTATCCTTACTTGGAGGTCATTCGATGCCATCCTAAGAGAAGTGTTGATGAGATACTGTTAGTACATCCAGACCCTCAGGCACAACCGGCTAAAGCAGTAGACGATCCAGCAACCACTCCTGCCCCCTCTGGAACCTTTGATTCTGTTGTTTCTTCTTAATTGAAATTGATGTAACTCCTGTATTTTGAACAATGTGTATGCCAATTGATCCTTGCTTTATATTTGGTTCTGTTCATCTGTATTATGTGTTTATTGTACTGCCATAGTTATTTGCTTATTTATACATGTGACCGACCTCTGGAGAGGTCGACCTATCCTTTAAGTAAGAAGGCTTGCAGCCGGCCTCTGGAGAGGTCGGCCTATCCTTTAAATAAGAAAAACTTCAACAAAAATCTCGCTATAATTAAACTGTTTTTGGATATAACGCATCAATGCTTCCAGGATCTTATTTTCATTCAGCAACAACGTTTACATATAGAATTTCTTCAAATTCGAAATATGCCAAGTCCTGGGAATAGCCTCCCCCTGGACCGTCTCCAATCCATAAGCTCCTGTACCATAGGCAGCTGTCACCTTGTATGGGCCCTCCCACTGTGGACCCATCTTTCCTGTGTCTTGGATTCTGCTTGCTTCATTCTTTCGTAAGACAAGATCTCCTGGCACCAGTTGTGTATTTTTGACACGCCGATCATAATATCGTTTCATCTGGGCCTTTGCCCTGGCTTGTCGAATGAGGGCCGCATTTCTCCTTTCCTCCAACAAGTCCAGATCCAGGCGTCTCTGCTCCTCGTTTTGCTCCTCCTCAAAGAGTAGCACCCTAAAACTTGGGACACTGATCTCGGGAGGCAGGACCGCCTCTGCTCCGTAGACTAGGCTGAATGGTGTTTCTCCTGTGCTATCCTTTGGCGTGGTTCTAATTCCCCATAAGACATTCTGCAACTCATCCACCCATCCTCCTTTATAGAGCCCCAGCCTTTTTTTCAAGCCTTTAACTATCTCCCTGTTGGCAACTTCCACTTGCCCATTAGCCTGCGGATGGGCTACTGAAGTAAACTGCTGCTGGATTTTCAATTCCTCACACCAGGACCTAAAAGGATCTTCTGCAAACTGCTTCCCATTGTCACTAACCATAGTCTTTGGGATCCCAAATCTGCATACGATGTAATCCCAAACGAAATTTCGAACGTTTTTCCTGTGATGGAGGCCAGGGCCTTTGCTTCCACCCACTTGGTGAAGTAATCTACGGCCACAATGAGGAATTTAACCCGCCCAGGAGCTTCAGGGAAAGGACCGACAATGTCTATTCCCCATTTGGCAAATGGCCACGAAACAGAGGGGCAACCTTGGGATATTTGCATGTATCTGACAAGAAGCGCATCCTTGTATCTCCTTCCTCGCATCTTGCAGCATCGTTGGCCAGTAGTAACCCAAGCGAAGGGCCTTCCCAACAGTTGCTCTGGCACCACTATGAATTCCACATGACCCCCAATGGATCTCTTGAATAACGTTCGCGGCCTCCCTGGGACCAACATAGCGGAGCCATGGTGAAAGATTCCCCCTTTTAAACAATACACCTTCCCTTACTACGAAGTTCGGTGCTCCTTGCCGGACTTTATGAGCCTCTTTCTGGTCATCGGGGAGAAATCCATCCACCAAATACCTCTTTATCGGATCCATCCAATTTTCTCCTTCTTCTAATATATCAGCGACCAGCGCCTGATCGATGGCTTTGTTGTGCAACACTTCTACTAAAACTTTTTTGGTAAGATGATCGAAGGCCAGTGTAGCCAATTTACTGAGGACATCTGCCTTCTTATTTTGGCCCCGGGGAATTTGTGTAATTGTTATCTGCTTAAAGCGTGACATCAGACCTTGGACCACAGCCAGATACGCTCTCATGGATTGATCCCTTGCTTCAAAAACACCTGTTATCTGATTAGCTACCAGCTGAGAATCCACAAAGACTTCCAAATACTGGATCTCCATGTCACTTGCTATTCGCAAACCTGCGATGAGAGCTTCATATTCGGATTCGTTGTTGGATGTTGAGAAGTCGAAGCGTAATGCATACGTATACTCCTGCCCTTCTGGATCTGTAAGGATCATCCCTGCTCCAGATCCATCAGCACCTGACGACCCATCAGTGAATAAAGTCCAGATCTCAGGCTTAGGTACCTCCTCTCCTGTAGACCCCTGCTGCAATTCTACCAGGAAATCTGTCATGACCTGTCCCTTGAATGAGGTCCTTGGTCTGAAATGAATGTCATGCTCTCCCAACTCAATAGCCCATTTCGCCAGCCTCCCTGAATGCTCAGGCTTAAGCAGGATCTGACGAATAGGCTGATCAGTAAGAACGACCACATGGTGCGCTTGGAAATATCTCCTGAGCCTCCTTGCCGCCAATACTAATGAATATGCCAATTTTTCCAATGGGGCGTAATTAATCTCCGGGCCTTGTAAGGCTCTGCTAAAATAATATATCGGCAACTGTTTTTTCTTCCTCTCCGCCATGAGTACAGCCACTACGGCTTCCCTTGCCACAGAAAGATAAACATATAATTCCTCTCCTGGAATAGGCGCGGTCATCATTGGAAGCTCACTGATAACCCTCTTCATCTCTGTGAACGCTTCTTCTGCCTCCTCTGTCCATCGAAAATTATTTTTCTCGATACAGCCCTTAAGAGTTCTGAAAAAAGGGAGTGATCTTTCTCCTGCCTTTGACAGGAAACGACCCAGAGCTGCCAACCTCCCATTCAAGCTCTGCACTTCCTTCACTGTTGAGGGGGACTTCAACTCAGCGATGGCCCTAATTTTCTCTGGAGCTGGACCTATTCCTTCATTAGTCACACGATGCCCCAAGAAAAGACCTTTCGTAACACCAAAAGAGCACTTTTTGGGATTGAGCCGCATACCAATTTGCTCCAACCTTTCTAATGTCTCCTTGACGTCCCTGAGCAATTGATCCTCCGCTTGACTTTTTATTGCCATATCGTCAACATAAACTTCCAAATTCCTACCTACCTGCTTTCTGAACACCCAATCTACCAACCTTTGATAAGTTGCTCCTGCATTCTTCAGACCGAAGGGCATTTTAACGTAGCAAAAAATACCTTGGTCTGTGTGGAAAGCCGTCTTATCCTCATCTTCTTCCGCCATCTGGATCTGATGGTAACCCTTATACGCATCAAGGAAGCATTTCCACGGGAACCTTGCAAGGGACTCCACTTTTTTGTCTATTTCCGGCAAAGGATAACAGTCCTTCGGACAGGCTTTGTTGAGGTCTTTGTAGTCTACACACATCCTCCAGAATCCATCCGCCTTCTTTACCATTATTGGATTAGCAACCCATGTCTGGTACTTTACTTCTCTCATAATTCCCGCCTCTACTAACTTTCCCACCTCCTTCACCACTGCCGCACTTCTATCAGAAGCCAAAGACCTCCTTTTTTGACACACAGGTTTAGCCCCTGGGCAAATGTTTAAACGATGGGATGTTGAAAACTTTTCACCATCCAACTCCAGAAACCTTGGTATTCCGATCATATCCTGTGGCTTCCAGGCAAAGGCTGTCTGATGGCACCTCAACAATTCTATTAATTTTTTCCTGTTCCCACTGGAGAGATTCTTACCCACTTTCACCTTTTGATCCGCGTAACTGAAATTGATGACAACCTCCTCCGAAGCCGAATCAGATTCCGATGGGACTTCCGCGATATCTACCGCCTGTATCATCCTGGCCTTTACTGGCTCCGCCTTAATTGTGACTATTCCCCTCCAGGATGGGAATTTAACGAAACCGTGGTTCGTTGAAACAATTGCTTGCAGAGCTTTGAGCGCCGTTCTCCCCAAAATCACATTATACGGGGAAGCTGACCGTATAACCACAAAAGTCAGCCATTCTGACCTGGAGTTCACACCTTCCCCCAACCGAGTATACAGAGATATTTGCCCTAACGGCCAAGAGGTCTCACCCGAGAAACCAATGAGCGGAGCCGTTGATGGCGTAATTTGAGATTGGAGCTCCGGAGGTAGTTGCAAAAACAATGCTCATATATCACATCACAAGAGCTTCCCCCGTCCAGATATACGTTACAGACAGGCACCCCCTTCAACAAAAGCAGTAATGGTGACAGGTCCTGACCACTCGCCCGCTGTTGCCGGAAACGAGATGGCCTCCACATCCTGATCCATGAATCTAGCTTTCTTACCACCACTTACCTCCTGCACACTCTTCTGCCAAGCATACCGCCTAATCATATGGACCTCTCCACCTCCCGAAGGCCCTACTCCCGATGCTTGGTTCTTTCCTTTCCAGTTAAATTTTTTGATTCCGCCCTTTTGTCCTCTGCTCCGTAAGTCGCTCAATAGATGAGCCAACTTTCCCTCCTTCACTGCCTTTTCTACTCTTTTCTTTAGTTCCCAGCAATCATTCGTGATGCCCCCTTTCCTCATGAAAATCACAGTAGGCTTTCTGATTTCGTTTCGATATGTCCCCAGGCATTGGAGGCGGCGGGGAAAACGTGGCACATACTTGTTCCGTAAACAGGATTTCTTTTAAGGATTTTGAGAGAGCCGGACTAGGGTCCGAAACAAAGTTATTCTCTCTTGAGATGACACCCCTTCTGGAATCATAAGGTGCTGTCAGGTTACCCCGCGCTCCTTCCCTTTCACGATGATAGGGCACCGGCTTGCCTCCAAATCGTAGATCCCTTCCATCCGTTTTTCTCATCACTCTATCATGCGATGATCCAGATCCTTTATCAGACTCTTTTCTACCATGAGTCTGCGTTTGAGCCACAATCTCTTTGGATCGGACATAATTATACGTCTTCTCCAACAGTTGCTGGTATGTTTTCGGTAGATCTTGCGACAACAACTCTACTAGCTGTTTTCCTCTAACACCATGAATAAACGCTGATATCTTGACATCATCATTCAGTCCCCTGATTTGCTGGCTCTCCAGGTTAAACCGCTCTGCAAATGTTCTAAGAGACTCCTGCTCCCCCTGCTTAATACTATGGAGCTCCAGATGGGTTTTAGTATACCTTTGTTGTTGCACGAAGTTTGCCCTGAACTTAGTGCGCAGATCCTCAAAACTGTTAATACATCCAGGCAGCAAGGACTCATACCATAGCCTTGCCGTCCCCTTCAAGGTGACGGGGAACATGTGACAAGCTACAGGCGGGGCCCACCTGGAAATCTTCATCGCTCCCGTAAATAATTGGAGATGGTCATCTGGGTCACTAGTCCCATCATACAGACCCACATTAGACGGTATTTTAAGGCCTGAAGGCAATGGATATGATTCGATCCAGGGCGCTAAGGGGGATTCACTCCATATTAATGAGGGTTCAGAATAATCTGACTGAATTGGTCCAGCGGCCATACCCCTCCAGTGGGCATTAGAGTGTGAGACTCTAGGTACAGAGCTATTTGGGGGAAAACCATGAGTGTAGGGCATAGAATGTGTGGTTACCATAGGAGTCGAGAATGCCACCCTACTTCCTACTCCAGGGGTTCTTGGGAACGGCCCAGGGGGTAATGCGGTTAAACAAGACATAGGAATCATAGATGAGGTAACCGGTCTCAGATGAGTTAAATTACCTGCAGTGGGAGTCACCAAGGGCTGCAAAGAGTTCTGAACTGGATCCTGTGGCATCTCCACCTCTTCAATCAATTGATCTTCCTCCTCCGAATCCAGAAACAACCTAGTAGCGACTCCTTCCAGTCTTAGCTTACGAATTCTTTCCGCCATCAACGTTTGCAAGGAATCAAAGTGCCGGTGAACAAAGTCCATATCCACCACAGGGTCTTCAGCGACATTAACATTCTCCACTACGGCCAAAGCATTAGACAAATCCAAGCGATTGGAGGGTCCATCCATTACAACCCAGAGTCAAGAGGTTTTACGAACGAAATAAACGGAAAAACGGTCCCACGGATGGCGCCAATGTTCGAGTCTTGATCCTGAGGTAACCAGCTGCAAAACCAATAGAAACACTAAATGAAGGTCGAAGCAGGGAGGTCCTGCATCGACACTCCGATGCTAAAGTCAGTTCAGAGATCTACTGAAATTTAGAGAGTGAATAGAGTTTTTTGTATTGTGCGTACCCTTTTTTGATGAACAAACGTCTTATTTATACCTTTGGAAGATCTCTGCAATTTAGCTATCCTCCAATCATAAAATGGCAGCTGTCCTTTTCCTTCTTAACAGAATTGTCCACCCCTTTCTTGCGTAGGCCCCAATCGAATCTTTCAGTTAACCTTTGGTGGTCCACACAAAGGCGACGTATGTAAAATGATGGCATTGGTCCACCTCACCAAGATTGCTTACTCATCAGTCCACCTCATTGAGGTTGCTTATTCATCAAATGAATCATATTTCCTACGTATCTCATCAAACTCATTCATTTTTAAACCAATTTCGAATCCAAATGTCCCATGTATAGTATTTTAAATTTAATTGATCATATATTTCAATGAAAACATAAGTTTATTAAATTTATTAAGATATATGATTAAATTATGATTAAATATTATATACGCATTAAAAATAACCGAATTACAACATAATATTAATCCTTTTATGCATCCTGGATTACTTAAGCAAATATGATCATGTCGAATTTCTACTCAAACTAAATTTAAACCGAAAACGTTTGGTCTTTTATAAAAGAATCCTTTCATTTTTGGTTTTTACGGGTTTGTTTTGTGGATTGTTGATTTTCATGTTCACCCATGATTTTTTGATTTTCAATTTTACAAAATTTGAACATTATTTAGTCTAGAATTGAAAAGTGTTCAATTAAATCTTGTGGAATGATGATGAGTTTTAAACAAAATATGCAATCAAAATTATACTAATTTTCAAAGTAATGATCTAATATGCTAAACTTAATGAAATCGTCTAAAGTGGTATTGTCGGTTAATGCTTGACAATTCCAATGAAGTTGACTACGATTCAAATTCATGTTATGATACTTTAAGACTCTGAAAACGGTTACAAGGTCTTTGATATAGTATTATAGTTTTAGATGTTGTTTTGTCAAAGTTGTGATTGATTTAGTCTGATTTAAGTGTTATTTGTTTTAGGTCAGATTTTATTGTTTGGAGTTCGGGACTTAACTTTACCGGTTAGAACCAGTAAAAGCTCACCCCTAATATCAACATCAACACCTTTAGAAAATTACTAAATAAAACCATTAATTTTGTATTTGTTTTTAGACGCTATCCTAAGACCTGAAAGGGATGGTTCCCCAAGACCCTTCGTTTGATGACCAATCAACGAAATTCCTGTCCATGTCTTGCTTTCAGTCAAAATTATAGAAGTATACATTCAATACCTCCATACTTCAATTCCCACCAAAACCATTAATAATCTATATATCACACTAAAATACTAACAGTACCAAAGAGTCTTGATGTGAAATCTTTTACCAAATTGTTACAGCTTGATCAACGATACAAAATAGGATTAATATTGATTTGAACCAACTATTTTTTATTGATTAAGTTTGTAAACTTTTTTTTTTTTAAATTGTTTAAGTCATTATTTTTTTTAATATTTAGATTAACCCTTAAACTTTTGTTTTTTGATTACATCACGCAAGAGAGATGGATGAATGCTTCACGATTTGGCTTTTGAATAATCGATCTGGGTTTTGATGAGAGTACTTCACGATTTGGTTTCCAAAATCTATGGATTCCAAACTTTGTTATGAAGATTCTGCTTCTAGATCCGGGAATCCACTCATCGATGTTTTTTTTAAACAGCCGATGTTAACGGTTAGTTGTTAGACCTCCGTTCAAAGAAAAGGGAAGGGTGGTTTATCACTTTATTGGGAACATGTTTATGTTAATTGATATGTTTAAAAATATAATATTATTTTATTATATTTTAGAAAGAGTCAGTCATGTTCAGCGTATTAAATCGGATTTTAGTACTTGCAGTGTGCCAAGTAAGGTATTGGCATGTGTTCATAGAGTCACGTGATCACACCTCGCTTCCGTTTGTCTGTATCAGCCAACCACCAGAGTACCTTTCTTACCCTTATCTTCTCCATAGGCTTATTCAGGAACACTAAATGTACAATTCTACCCCTAACCTCCTCCATATTTACATTAAGTGTCGTAAGTGGATTGATTCCCTCCCAACAACTTCACATTAATTATTATTTTATTATATTAAATTAAAGCTACAATAATAGAATATATGTGAAAACTGAACGTAAGCAACCTCTTGGGATACATGCATTTTTGTTACTTATCATTTCTTTTTTTTATAGGGCAAACCGTATACAGAAGCCGCAAGGGCTTCGGCCTTGCCACCTCATCCTGAAGCCGCCGGCCACACCGCCCCGGCAAATCGGCTCTGCAAGAATTCCATGCCACTCGGCTTCTGCTCCCCGCGCGGCACCGCTCGTTTCTCCTTTTTTTTTCTTTAGCTTTCAAACCGGCCACATACATGTGTGTGTGTGTGTATATATATATATATAATTTTAGTTATATAAATTTTTTTATTTTTTTTGTTGTTTTTTATTATAATTTCGCAAATGTTTGTATTTTTTTTATTTTTAATTTCGTAATTGTTGTTTCGTTCGTACAGTTTCATATTTGTGTTTCATTTGTAATTTCAGTTTCGTATTTTAAATATTTTAGTTTTGTATTTTACGTTCATAATTTCAGTTTTGTATTTTTAGTATTGTAATTTTTGTTTCGTATTTTTAATTGCGTAGTTTTTAATTTTAGTTTTCTAATAGTATTAAATATTTATAAAATTAAGTATTTTATCTTTAATTGTTTTATTAATTAAAATGAATTTATTTTTAAAAAATTAAGAAAGATAGAAAGGTTAAGAAATGTGGGTATTTCCAAGTTAGAAGATAGAGATAGAAAAGTTGATGTAGCGCTGAGGTGTACAGAAATGTAGTTTTGAGAAAGGTATGTATACCCTTCCCTCTAAAGATAATATTATACGTAGTAACAAACTTTTATTTAAAATTATTGTGATTTTTTATTTGATTGTTATCACTTGTTTTTCTGATTTTAACATACTTACAACTAACTAAATAATTAAGAGTATTAGTATGTAATATTTTTTAAGAGAAAAGCAAGTGACTAAAAAAATATGGATATAATACAAAATAATTTATCTTAAACATAAGATAAATAAACATTATTATTGTTTAAAATTCAACAAATCTAATCTGAAAATAATTAAAACAAAATATTAAGTTTTACGTAACTTAATAATTTATTAAACTTTATAAAGAAACTTATAAATAGAACGTAAGTTAAAATTAAATACATTGATTCAAATCAAATCATTGTATCATATGTTAACCCAGGAAGCACTGGGTCCTACATGACACTTTTTTGTTTAATAAATACCGCCCATGTCTGTTTTCTTGAAAACAACTCCACTGAATCCAATCCTATATAAAGCGTTCCAACGGCTTACCTCTCGCGAACCCATTGCGTTTTCTGAGACTGCTCCCACAATACTAACGCGGAAAAAGAAGCCATGAATAGAATAAAAAAACCCCTTGCTGTTCTCTCTCTACATCTCTTTCTTCTATGGACAGAGACATTGCTCTCTCATTAATTTTTCTCGCCGACCACCGACTGAATTAGATCTCCGGCAACAAAACACATTTTTCCGATTACTCTGATCAGCGAGGTTAGTCAGTTTTGTTACTGTGCTTTCATATTTTCAGGCGATTAAAGACGCCAACCACACCATCAACTTTCACCGGATTTTACAAAGCTTCACACAAACTGTGCGAACTTTATGTTTTCTGTGTTTATATAATCATTTACTCTGGTCCTTGCATTTTTACAACCTCCATTTCCGCTGTATTGGAAGATCTGCTGTTTAAAAGGAGTATCTTGATGTAATTTGTATAAAATCAGATAACTTTGGGTGTGTTTGTTCTAACAATATTTTATTTTGGGCCAATTTAATTTTCTGCAGAGTAATGTTTATAGATGGGGTTGATGATGAAGCAGAAGCACCACTGTAACTCTAATTTGTGGAAATAAATTGAGAATTGGTGGTAAATTTTAAGGGGGAAAAGAACAGTGGGTAGAGAAGCAAAAAGAAAAATAATAAGAAAAGAAAGGATTTTTAGCATATTCTCAGTTTCAGGAAATGAATGAAGGGGGAGAAATTTCATCTTCTGATCAAATATACCCAGCTGGGATCGCTGATGCTCCGGTGACACCCGCAAAGCAGGGCCAATCGGGTTCAAATTTGATCCAAAATGACTGGCTCAAAAGTAAGTTTATCGATGATGTTATTCAAGAAGCATCTTCAAAGAGTTTCGGTTTCAGGGAGGGTAATTTAGGGTCAACAAGTCTGATGTATGATTTCAATGGCGGAATGTATAATCGGTTTTTAACGGATGATGTGGAAACATGGAGCAGAATTCCTTGTAAAGATCTGCTGGCACTTGCAGATGCTACTGCCAGAAAAGGTTATGATGGTGGTGGTGGTGGTGCTGGTGGCAGCAGAAGTGGTGCTGCCGTCGATATAAGCTTACAGTTAGGGTCGAATTATCATGGCGGGAGTAACGCCACTGATACACGATCACAACAATGTGAGCATCGGAATCCTTCTTTTGTGGTTTCTATAATTGTCTATCAATCTCACCTTATTCTGGTAATGCACTAAAGTAATCTTTGGTTTTTCTGTGGCCATGCAGGTGGGTGGCTAAATTTCAGTCACTGCTTATCTGATTTAAATTTGCCACCGCAGATGGAGACAGAAATGTACGGGAGTACAGGTCCATCCTCTCAATTTACACCGGTGACACCAGATCAGGCTAGGAGAGAGCAAAAACAAATGATGATACCAAACGAGGATGGAAGAACGAATGTAGCAGCATACAACAACAAAGATTTTGGTTATCAGCCACAGCTGATTATCGAAAAACCACAGGCGGATGTTTTTACATTTGAGGAGACAAATCAATACATTGAAAAGGGATTGACTGAACAAACCAATTTGAATGAAACACCACAACCGAAACAAAGAAGAAGAAAACACAGACCGAAAGTGGTTACAGAAGGTCAGCCGAAAAGAGGAAAAAGGTCTGCAACCCCAAAGGTGGATGGTTCCTCAACAGGAAAGAGGAAATACGTTAGGAGAAAGGGGATTGAAAAACCCACAGAAACGCCTGCTGGGGAGGAAGCTAGTGGAACCATTGAGCCAAGCACAGGTCAACAAACCAAGAAATCATGTAAGAGAAAGATTACCTTTGATGAGCCTCACCAAGTGGCAGAAGTAGTGGTCGAGAAGGCACAGGTTGAGCACACAGTTGATAAAACTAGCTCAACAAGTCAGGCGGTAAAAATTTGCCAAATGGTACTTGAAAGGCAGTCAGCAAGCCCTGTCACCCCCAACAAGACTGAGCCACCACAGGGGAGACCAATAAAGGATGCCGAGCACACCTACAGAAAAGCAAAGTGTAAGATAAATTTCTTACAAGAAACTCATGATAAAGTGCCGAGTAGTGTATCAAGTCCAATTGAATCCAACTGCAGCACCAGTGCATGTTTTAACAAGGGAGAAGAAGCACAGGGATCAAAGCAAGGACTTCCAACTAAGATTGATGGAATGGAACTTTGGGATGAAAATGCAAGAGCTTGCCGCGAGTCTTTGGAGGCATATCTATCAAAGTACACCGACTATAACAGTGGCAGTAAACAATGCATGTACATACCTGCAATTCACAAAAAAGATTGCATCGGAAAGTATCAAAGTTCCATCACTGCTACAATTTCCTCCGTTAGCTCTGCACGAGACAGTGATTGCAACTTCTCGGTCTCGGCTACACAAAATGCCAATAAAGCACCCGAAAAGCGAAAAGGCAAAGGAATAAAGAATGATCAACAATCTTTCAAATACATGCAGGCATCCAGTCATATACAGAATTCCAACAAGAGAACCAAAGCTGTAACATGTGTATATGACACGGCTTCATTTGCCGGAATGATGGACGGTAGACATCATCAAACTATCAAAGGAGCATCAGGATATGAAAGTTCAAATAAGCAGCGTATGTTCATGGAAGCCCATGCTGACGATTTCCAAGTCAGTATAGGAACCAAAAAACGAACAAACAAAAGCTCTATGGTGTCTTCTTTGTATAATAATCACCAGTGCTTCACCAACCACATAGGTATTCACTTCATTGTGCCTAACGAAAATGTTCATTTAACTTCTAATCTGAAACAGAAACATTGATTTTGTTGTTGTAAGATTCTTTAATTCTTTGTGACATTTAATGCAGGTTGTCATACAAATGTGAAAAGCAAAAGCATATATGAGATTGATGCACTAATTAGCCTATTTGAGCGGCTAGATATTAACAATCAGATGGCAGGGGAAGACAGGGATGCACTTATCCCATACTCATCTAGACACCATGAGAACAATGCGCTTGTCCTATATCAACGAGATGGAAGTATTGTTCCTTATGAAGGTTTGTTTAATCCCATAAAGAAAAGAAAGCCACGCCCTAAGGTTGACCTTGATGATGAGACTACTAGAGTCTGGAGGCTTCTACTAGAAGATATAAATAGCGAAGGGATTGATGGAACAGACGAGGCCAAGGAAAAATGGTGGGAAGAAGAACGAAGAGTCTTCCGTGGAAGAGCAGATTCATTCATAGCACGGATGCATCTTGTCCAAGGTTAGGATTCTGTGCATGCACACATCCATGATCCATGTCTGTCTTAAAAAAATCGGTATTAACCCCATTGGGGTAGCTTAGTGGTTGAGCACTTGAGCCTTGGTTTCTCCAAAAGCAGGTCCTGAGTTTAATTCCCACAAGCTTCAACTCATTGAGGTTACCTGTTTTTAAAAAAAATGGTATTAAAGAACAAATTCTGATCAACTTTATTAGTCAGACACTTTTAAGTGGAGAACTTGTTTCTTAATCTCACTTGTGTGCTAACAAGGAAAATGTAAGTTTTGCAGGGGATAGACGCTTCTCTCGATGGAAGGGATCAGTTTTAGATTCCGTAATTGGGGTTTTCCTTACCCAGAATGTGTCAGATCATCTATCAAGGTAAGATACAAATGTGAGTAGCAGCAAAAGAATCATTTGCATGGTCCTCATCAAGGAGTTAAAACTTTTCACTCGTATTTGCAGTTCAGCATTTATGTCTCTTGCTGCACGGTATCCCCTTAAGTCAAATAGCAGCAGTGAACCACTGCAAGAAGAAGAACCAATCCTGTCTGTTGAAGAACCATGCCAAGTAGATCAAAACGAAACCATTGGATGGCATGAGAAGTCAAACCAGCCATCAGGAGACCATGATCCTATGATGCTGCAGGACGCTGATTCATTTGAAGAAAAAGTTGTCAATAGCAATGAATTTTCTAAATTTAGTGTTGACTTGAATGATATTAAAGAATGTGAAGTTCCAGAGTTATCTGAAAAAGATTCAGCAATGTACAAGGAATCGGTTGTAGATCAGATAGAAGTTGATGATATAGTCTCTTCGCAGAATTCTGCTGATACATCTCCAAGTTCTGTACAATCTTCAGTTGTTTATACAACTGAAAGATTAAGATCCTGCTCCATGCACAACTCTGAAGAACAAAAAGACAGGTCTAGAGCAACTGTTCTCAGTGGGTACCCTTCTTGTGTAGAATTACTGCACATGCAAGGATCCACAACGGTGCACGAAACTTACAGTCAACGACAACCAGATAAATCGTCTAATAAGAAGCTTGGCATGGATAGATTAGAAAGCATGGTCTACCCAGAAGAACAGGATAATGGCATGCCTGGTTCTAACAGTTCTGCAGAAACAATTTCTACCAAAGAGCATGAGCTGCCAGATGCAGGCAGTTCAGGAGCTTTAGATGTTGATTTAGAGCCAAGAGAAGAAACACACGGTATCCAAAAGAAAAGAAAAGAGTGTTCAAGTGAAGAAAGTGGACTATCAGCAGAATCTGCCATCCATGCTACAGCTCAAATGGTCAATACAACAAGTTCCCATGAAGCAACAAAATCCTGCAACGCCTTCTATGCTGGCTTGCAAGAGACGTGCCACTGTGAAATGATAGCTGAGAATCCAAAAATCAACACGGGGTCTGAGCAACACAAAGATAATAACTGTGAGGTGGCAAATGTATCAGCAGAGTCTGCCGAAGCCACCAAGAGTAACAAAATCACGGAAGCCTCAGGAGAAACAGTGCACAAGGTGGTTGACTTCAATGCGAATGATAATGGCACTCATCAAATAGTTAATGGTATGAAGGTGCACAGTTCTGATGTTAAAAAAGAGAAAACAGGAAAGAAACAGATTCAAGTTGACTGGGATACGCTAAGATTGCAAGCTGAAGTTAAACAAAAAAGAGAAAGAACACCTGGCACAATGGATTCATTGGACTACGAGGCAGTACGGAATGCAGATGTTAGTGAGGTTGCTGACACAATCAAGGAAAGGGGTATGAACAATGTGCTTGCAGGGAGAATTAAGGTACTGATGCATCTTTATCGCTGAGCATTTTGATATTGTCATATAAGAGGCATACCATTAAAATGCTGACCGCCGCTCGAAGTCCTTAAGCAGACAGATACAGCTTTTGAAGTTCTGATTAATGCATTGAAACAGGCCTTGCTTGACCGGCTAGTAAGAGACCACGGAAACACTGATCTTGAATGGTTAAGAGATGTTCCACCTGACAAAGCAAAGTAAGTGCTTGAACACTAAAATTATTATTCAACGCACTATTTATGTCTGATGCTGAAACAAAACATGCCAAAATGAAAACCCTAAGCCTATTTCACAGTTGGAATTAGCACTAACATTTTTCTGCTTTAGGGAGTATCTGTTAAGCTTTAGAGGCCTTGGCTTGAAAAGCGTGGAGTGTGTCCGACTTCTAACACTTCACCATCTTGCTTTCCCAGTAAGAATTCTACTTGAAATAATTAATCATTCAAGTATCACAAAGTTTATACTTAAACATTCTGGCATGAATACCATCAAATAGGTTGACACAAATGTGGGACGTATAGTGGTAAGACTCGGATGGGTACCCCTGCAACCACTTCCTGAATCTCTGCAGTTGCATCTTTTAGAACTGTAAGCAATAAACCTCTGCATTCTTTCTTATGCTGACTTTCTGACTTATGAAAGAAACATAAACACTTCGGTTTCTAACAGGTATCCGATTATGGAGTCGATTCAAAAGTATCTCTGGCCACGACTGTGCAAGCTTGACCAGAGAACTCTGTACGCGAACAGCTCTCATGCATTAATATTATGAAAATGAATATTGCGGTCAGATGTTATAACAGAAACGTTAAAACATATATTACAAATTTTCATTTGCTGTTTTGTTATTGACAGGTATGAATTGCATTACCAGATGATCACATTTGGAAAGGTATGGCTATATACAGAGGTGGTATAAGGTGTCTCTTTAACTGATGCCAACACAAGTTTGTAACTGTTGCAGGTTTTTTGTACAAAAAGCAAACCAAATTGCAATGCATGTCCAATGAGAGGGGAGTGCAGACATTTTGCAAGTGCATTTGCAAGGTTTTGGCAACACTTTCTTTTAATCCTTTCCAAGCCTCTAACCAGGATAACCATTAAAAAAATCATCATTTTCTTTTCCCTATAACATCAAGATTGCAGTTTTACATTACCTATTTTCACTGCAGTGCAAGGCTGGGGCTGCCAGCACCAGAGGAGAGAACAACAGCAGGTTTATTAGAAAACAGAACATGTCAAAGCCCTATTAAGCTGATAGATCAACACCAGTTACCTACAGCTGGTGGACAACTGCAACAATTGGCTGAATTCCAAAATTGCAACCCTGTTATTGAAGAACCAGCAACAACAATGCCTATAGTTGAGGTATCAGCAACACCAGGGCCTATAGTTGAGGTATCAGCAACACCAGGGCCTATGGTTGAGGTACCAGCAACACCCGGGCCCATAGTTAAAGTACCAGCAACACCAGGGCCCATAGTGGAGGTACCAGCAACACCAGAGCCTATAGTTGAAGTACCAGCAACACCCGAGCCAGAACACATACAAGAATTTGATATAGAGGACTTCTGTGAAGACACTGAAGAAATTCCCATGATCAAGCTCAACATTGAAGAGTTCACTCAGAACTTGCAAACGTACATGGAAAAGCACATGGAACTTGGACAATGTGACATGTCAAAGGCATTAGTGGCCTTAACATCAGAAGCTGCCGCAATCCCCACACCTAAACTGAAAAATGTGAGCCAGCTAAGAACAGAGCACCAAGTGTAAGTGACTGTCATTCTATGCTTATTTGTTGTTGATGGCCTTATTAGATATCCACTACATGCATCTTGTGAAAAGTAACCCATTTCCCTTCCTCGTGTTTATATTGCTCGCCTAAAAAGGGGCTTAATCAATGTATCAAATAATAATAAAAAACAAATGTTTTAAAATATTATCAAATAATAATAGTGGTTATGATAAATAGAAGTTTATATTGTTCACCTGTGATCTTGCTTATGTTTGATTCCTTATTTGGTTATGGTAAATAGAAAGTTTGTAAAGATGTTATCAAATAATAACAGAAAACAATTTTTTAAAAACATTAACACAAGTGCATCTAAAATGGAACAAAAAACAACTTTTATTGTTTGATCTTGAGAGAACTAAAATACTTGATAATTGCAAGTTGTATAAAATGAATTGGATATCAGAAAATTTCACTATCTGACTTGTAATATCTGATACCTTGGAAAAAAAATTTAGATTCTTACGATATAGAGTGGGGTTATGTCTTGAAAACATTCAAAATCAGTTAGAAAGTTATCTAGATGTTCAACAATTTTGGAAGTCGTAAAATACATGAAGCAAAGCATGTGCTGAAATAAAATGTGAACACATTGTAGAAACACCATAAAATAAAGCAGTAATTAACTTCAGCAGCACAAGTAAAACTGAAAAGAATATGATGTTACTTTTATCAATGCCATGAGTTTAATGGCTTTTCCAAATCAACTTTGCAGCTACGAGCTTCCAGATTCACATCCTCTCTTGTATGGGGTAAGTATACCTTATGGAGAATATAAATCGCCCCTTCATTAGATTTCTGTTTCTCAACAAATGCTCCCTAAATTTCAGCTGGATCCACGAGAACCTGATGATCCTTGCTCATACCTTCTTGCAATATGGACCCCTGGTAAGTAAGATGCAGAGAACAAATATCAGTAGTGACATACATATGACTTTCAAACCACAATTCATTTATTAACACATAACTTCTCCTGAGATTAAACGCACTGTCGTAAAAATCGGCTTGGACGGCCAAGTACTCGGGAATCGGCCATATGCCAAGCCGAGTCGGGGATGATCGGTCAAAATTGGCCTAAATAGTGTTATTTGACATATTTCTTGGGTGCTACAAACAATTATATTTATATGTGAGTATTTATGAACATGTTCTATGTATAATTATGAAATCTACAAATTAAAATTCCAATCCGAGTACTCCCTGCCTCAGCCGATTACTCGCTACTCCCTGGCCGGCCCCTCGAGTACCGCCTAGCGAGTTTTGCAACATTGATGAAACGAATTGGTTTTGTGAATGTTGCTTAACGTTATATGTTAATTATTGTTCTTTTATACCAGGTGAAACTGCATCCACGGTTCAACCACCAGGAGGACAATGTTGCTCCCAAGAATCTGGCACACTATGCAATGAAGAAACATGTTTCTTTTGCAATAGCACAAGAGAGGCAAATTCTCAAACCGTTCGAGGTACACTCCTGGTGAGTAATCATATACAATTGCTGTTATAATAGCAAGAATAGTAATATATGAGCCTGCAGATGCAGGATCTTATTATACATATGAATCTTAAATGCAATTCATGAACAGATACCATGTCGAACCGCTATGAGAGGAAGCTTTCCACTGAATGGCACATATTTCCAGGTCAATGAGGTATAGCATAATGCTCGATCTGTTAACCTGAACTTTTCCTGAGTCACTTTTCCTTTTAGCTCTTTCCTTACTTCAGGTTGCTGTTATTGTGCTTATTCGAATAAAAACTTCCATTGATGTGCAGGTGTTTGCAGACCATGAGTCGAGCCTTAACCCAATTGATGTCCCCAGATCTTTGTTATGGAATTTACCAAGAAGAACAGTGTATTTTGGGACCTCTATACCCACGATTTTCAAAGGTAGAAAGAGAGACGGTTGCTACATATAAAATCACTGTAATAATTTACAGTGAACTTCAATGTATATCAAACTTACAACAAGCCTTTTTTATCTGCCAGGCCTGACAACAGAGGATATTCAATATTGCTTCTGGAGAGGTATGTAGTAGACAATAGATCCCTTTCATGATGTGGTTTCTTGTTTTGTTACATATTAAAACGCAAACTGGGTGGAATAGGGCTAGAACTTATGGGGACCAACTTTTGGTGACAAATCTGGTGTTCGACCAAAATGATTTTACATGTGAAATTCGCATAATTTTGGTGGTGAAGTTTAAAAAAGCATTTGGTTTTGATGTTTTAAAGCTTTTAGTATATACTAGTCTATTACCCGTATCATATACGGATTTGTTTCAATAATAATTATTTTAATAAATTTTAAATTATAGTATTGATTTAAATTTTATAGATTGTAATCATATAATGATTGGGAAAAGCATAATAAATTCCATGGCTTTATTTATAATTAA
Source organism: Centrapalus pauciflorus (assembly GCA_020465985.1). Taxonomy (NCBI): domain Eukaryota; kingdom Viridiplantae; phylum Streptophyta; class Magnoliopsida; order Asterales; family Asteraceae; genus Centrapalus; species Centrapalus pauciflorus. Next base: position 67,479 of record JAANYP010006422.1, on the reverse strand, counting down.
TAACAATACATAATTGGATATACAATAAATTATTAGCTTTATTAATAAATTAATATCAACTCTTAGAAATCGTAATTTTTTATTTTACCAATTCCAGATATAAACCGTTGAAAAGAAATTCTATTAACATAGAGTTGCTAACAGAATCCCTAAAATATAGTAGATATAATTAATTGAAATTAATTATTTAAATAGAAATTGTAAATTACACGTGTCAAATGGAGGCTGCGCCAATTGACAATCTAGTTAAATGCCAATTGGCAATTTATTTACTCTTTTAATAGAATAGATAGATTTGTGGTGGTGAAACTCCCTTAGAAGATACAGTGTCAATTGAAATTCCCATAACATACTTTGCTCCGAGAGTTTCCTGCTTACCATCCCAAATGAATTGTTAAGGAATGACACTACTAGTATTAGTATAACTATTTGTCATTTTTTTTTCCTCAGGCTTTGTTTTTATCATCTGTTTCAGGGTTTGTTTGTGTGAGGGGATTTGACCAGAAGACACGAGCACCCCGCCCACTTATGGCCAGGCTACACTTTCCTGCTAGCAAAATAAAAAGATCAAGGACGAAGACTGATGAAAGTTAGACGTCAACACAGCTGCTACAGTCAATTCAGATATAAATGACAAATTGCAGTAGCAGACATACATATTTGGCAAACGATAATGTCAGCTGTTCATGGCTTGGGCGGCATGATTCATAGGTTAGGGATCTAAGAGACAACTGTTAACTTGTATAACCCAAAGATAAACTGTGATGTTCTATTATTTTAGTTTTTCTTCTAGAGTTATCAAGAGTTTTTCTTCAAATCCTAGCAGTTATTTTGCAGTCTAAACTGTTAAATTCTAGCAGTTCTTTCGCATGTTAGTCAAAAGACGTTATTCATTAATTTTCATCACATCCTAATCCTTCCCATCCTAGGTACCACAAAAAAAAGCCATGTGGGAAATCTCATTTTCTTAATAAGTACACGTCTAACCACTCGACAATTATATTTACAATCCTCAAAATAGTACATTATATATATCTTATACAGCATAGCCGCCTACGGCAAAAAAAATATTCCAGTCTCCTAGATAACAACAAACAAATCATTGAACAGGTTTAGCTTTGAAGTATCGGAAAACACCAAAGAAGCAGCAAGTGGCCATTAATGCATAAAAGATCTGAAACTGTGAAAGTTATCATAGTTTTGACATATAGGCCGACATCACATTGACATGTCCATGATAGAGCTGAATACACATTCTACCCCGACTCCTTACTATCATTCAAGCTGAAACATGTAACAGTAAGATTAATAATTATATTTTCAAAGAGTTGACCAATGTCAACAACAATGTCACAGCTATCACGACTATAGTAGTGTATGTGTTCAAATTACAAATTATCTTCTAGAGTACGTCTATCCATGCCATCGTATGGTTTGTCCTATCATGTTGTACTGAATCATTGGTTTCAGAGCATCATTTCTGAAATCCACTTTAGGCCCCTTCATGCAGACTAACTCGGGTCAATGAGATCCAGGGCCTAGCCTCACAAAATACCCCAAGACAGAACATCGAATATCACAATCAATCTTCTATTGTATAACCTAGACACATGTTAAATGGTTCTTCAGATACCTTAATTATCATTAGCAACAATGAGTATAGGGTATGCGTAGCAAGGAAGACTAACATTATAGCTGAGGTACACGGAAATCAGTCGAGTATGCCAACTTTCTTACAAGCCATAACCGATGCTCATTTATCTAATAATTCCTAAACATTGTACATTGACACCATTTATCATCCAATAGGCTTAAAGAAAAACATCCTTTCACCCAAAGAGATCAAGGATGGATGAACATGTCAAGTGGAGAATCAGAACCTTTAGGTTTCCAAACATGTCAATCTTGGAATTCTTAGAACCAAGAAAATGGATTGCAATTTACCTACTGTTTAATACAAAAGTATGAGAAGTTAGATATTATAAATACCCCTAATTTTATGTAATCCTGGTAAATTTCTCAAACCATGCTCTGAAAGCTATCTCCAACCCATTTAATAATGTTGAATTAAATTATTCCATTGCAAAGCGGCAAAGCCCAAACAAACCCAATAATAAAGAAAGTGACACTCATTCTATTGCTTTTCCCTTGATCTTCCTCTTCACGTTCTATACAACAGGTGAAACTTTAAACTTGATCATAAGCTCATTATGCATAATGCATTCACATATCATCACCACACTAAATCAAACATCATGCTGCCTAGAAGTTCCATCATACATCTTAAATCGAATCTCTAGAACTATATTACTTTGAGAAAACAAAGTAGCAACCGATTAGTTTTTAAAAAATATATATAATAGACAATAAATCTCCTTGTAAATTCAGTTGATTGAAAAAAACAGCACATCCATTCAAGATTTGAAACATCAAAAGAAAACAAGCGCATCATTGATCCGAATAGTTAGAGGTTAACTCCTCGAGAATCAGACAACCATAGATGATCAAAAACTCGTAAAATTTACTAACTAGCAATGTAACAACGTAAGTTCATCAAGTCTGTGACATACCTTTGACATGGCGGCCATATACGGACATAGACCGTTGATTCGAGCGAAGTAGAAATGATGTTAACGACGGAGACCAGCGGTGGAAACCGGTGGAGATTATTGTAGTAGTGATTCGGGGGATTTATTCATTTATTTGGGCGGGTTTTTTTTGGTATTCCCCGCCTTCCCGCTTTTATTTGGAGTTTGCCGCGGCCAGGGTGTTATTCGCGCCGGTGAGCATCGCGCATTCAATTCAAGTTATTCGGGTTTGAGAGTGGGTTCTTTGGTCGAACCCGAACCAAACAAGGATACAGGTTAATCGGTTTGGGTTAAACCAGTAATCCGGTTTTGATATAAAAAATGAAATGCTTTACAAATTAGCTTAAACGTGCTAAATGGGTGGGGTAATTTGGGTATGGGTTAAATGGTTTGGCTATTAAAACTGGGTTTTTAAATCTTTACATTTTTATATATAAACAATTCTAATTCTAATAAAAATTGATAATTTAAAATTAAGCGGGTTATTCGGGTTATTTGGGTACCCGAATAAAATTGAACTCTACCCGATCCCGAACCGAATATATTATTCGGGTATCATTTAACCCGATTAATAAAACCGAAAACCGAATAACCCGACCCAAAAAACCTGTTTAAGATTCGGTTCGAGTAGGTTATTCAGGTTCTATTATTTTACACAACCCTAGCCGCGGCGTCATTTTTTTTTTCAATTCATCATGACGCATAAGCAAATGAATTTTTACAAACTACTTTCATCTTGTCACGTTATCATCTCGAGTGACAATTCTTACCCATTTTTTAAAAGGGGAATTTGCGCAAAAAAAACTCTTAAGTTGTATATTTTTACGATTAAAATCCCAATCATTTTTAATTTTTCATTGCACAAAAAACCTCCAATCGACTAAAACTCTTTAAATTTGGGTTTATTTTTTAAAAAATATGACTTGCAACCAGTTTGGCATGTTGCAACTTAATGGCATGTAAATTTTTTCAAATAGATTTTTGCGTAAAAAACCTCCAACTTGATTAATTTGTTCAGTTAAAACCCAAAATCAATTTTTATTGCACAAAAAAACCTCCACCCAACAAAAATCATTAGAATTTAGTTTTATTCACCGATTGTATTTTGATGACATAGAAATTTATTTATTAAACAAAGAATCCGTTCTCCGATGAAACTTCCATCATCTAGCGAACCTCACTGTTTTGGCTGACAATATTCAGAAGCTAAAATGAAACCTAAATGAACGAGATCGAACGTAAACCTAAATGCAACTCGTGAACACAAAACGAAATTGATTCTATCGGCACAAATGAAATTGAAGTTTAAGATTAATGGGTAAAAGTTAATCGAACATACATACATAAAATAAACAACCTTGAACACAAAGAAGGGATGGAGTACTCGGAGTTGCCGGAGGTAGAGGAGAAGAGAGGATATGAATGTGACCGTTGGTTAGAGGTGGGAAAAAAATAGTTAACGGTTTTAATCGAAAACATCACCAACTTTGGGGTTTTTTATGCAAAAATTCAGTCTAAGAATAACAAATGTAATGTCACGTAGGCGCACGCCACGTAAGTCGGGTTTGTCATGTGGACGTCCATGTAAGCATAGCAACCTATAATAAAGGTAACACCTTAATTTCATAAGATTTTATCGGTTTGAGGTGTTTTGTGCAATAAAAATGGTTTTGGGTTTTAATCACAAAATAATCCAACTTTTAGAGTTTTTTGCGTAAATTTCCGCTTTTCAAAATCCATGCCGGTACCATTTTCTGTTCAGTACTCAATACTAATTATGTCTCAAAAAAATTTGATATTATTCAGTTCGGTATTGATGCAAAACCAAAATATATTATAACAACTTGGTTTTTATTTAACTTTTTTTATTTGTACTTATGTATGTATCTATTAACACTGACAGTCGGATAGTATGTATATACAACATTGACATTATTATTAAGATTCTAATTATTTTTTGGATATATAATATAACTTATTAATTAATGATCATTATACCCTTTTTTAATTTATATTTTTAACTAAAATTTGTAATATCATATTTACTCAATTTAATTAATTCTTAATATTATATACATCATAGTAATTATATATAATTTTTTTTTTTACTTTTAACCATATAAATTATTCCTCTTAAAACAAATTAATATTAACAATATAATTATTGTGATACTTTGATTTGTGCGAAGAAAATTATTTCTTTGATTTAGTTTTAAAAATTAATGAGAATAAATAATTAAATTAAAATCTTTTAATTAAATGAGATTTATATTAATCATTCCAATGTTAGCCATAGTGTGTTTTTTGTTCTCCGTGATTCTTTAATGTATCAAGGTTCTCTATTGAACCTCTGTGTGTGTGTATAATGTAATTTAAATTTGTCTCATTGAATAATAGCTAAACATGATGGAACTTCAGGATTTCACTCTAAGCTAGGACTCCATGGAACTTGAGTGTGTGTGTGTGTATAATCAATGAGAAGCTAAATAAAACTGAGAATAAATAAATAAAAACTATTTTTTGAATTTATATATACCGAATAAAAAATCAAAATTGAAGGAATCATAATGTAAAAGTAGTGCCGGTCCTGAACATTTTCATTCACAGTGTAAGATAAAGAATAATGACTCTTTAAAATATGTTAAAAATACAACATACAATTTTTAAAGCGGTTTGGTCACTTCTTACGTCGTGTGATCAGAAATTTAGACAATAGTTATTTGATTGAAATGTAAAACAAAATTTTTGTTGTTTCTTCTAGCACATCTTGGTATTTTGACATTAATATTCTTCTGTTATTTGACATATTTTATGATATCATTGTTGTCATCGTCTAAGTTTATAACTTTTGTCATTGATGATGAAGATACGAATAGAGTTGTAAACTTACTGAACGTTCAACGAATCATCCACGAACCGTCCGGCTGGAATTTTGTTTATGTTCGTTCATTTATTTAACGAACGACGGAATGAACATGAACATAAATTGTGTTCGTTTAATAAACTAACATGAACACAAGATTCTTTCGTTCAATTTATGTTCGTTTATTGTTCGTTGATGTTTTTTGATTGTATTTGTTTAATTGTTCGTTTATGTTTTTCATTTGTTGTTCGTTTATATGTATATTTATTTTCGTTTGCTTGATTGCTTAACATTCGATTATGAGTTAAACGAATGAACATAAATGAACACAAATAAGACCAGTTCCTTAACGAATGAACATGAACTATTAAATCGTGTGTTCGTTTATTTATTCGGTTAAAGACTTAAAGTTAAACGAATGTACATGAACATACCAGCATTCGTGTTCGTTCAGTTCATTTTACAGTCCTATATATGAACTTTGAACAACAAAACAAAGCTTTACATATTAATTATTGGACCGGAAAATTGATGTGCCTCAATGTTTGATGTCCTGGGTCGTAGCCCGTGTGACCCTTCCTATAGGGTCGGACTTGTGTAAAAGTAGTAAATCACAATGCTTCTCACATTCCTCAAGATATATTTAGTTTCAATGATGAAATGAGGTTGAACGAAGATTTACAATATGAATGATGCATCCGCAATTGAAGACGAATCTTTGATGAAGATGGAGATGAATTCAACATGAAGATGAATTCGAGATGAAAATGAATCCGAGATGAAGATGAATGAACTGCACACGAATATGAAAAATTAATCAGAGATGCATCGTGTTTGAACCGATGAAGATGCACACGAATATGAAAGATGAATCAAAGATGCATAGTGTTTGAACCGATGAATCATGTTGAATCGATGAAGATGCACAAGAATATGAAAGATGAACCGATGATGCATCTGATTTGAAGAAGATGAACAACATATTGATTAATATGAAATTGTTTAATTGGGTTAAGGTCTTACAATAGTAACCTACTTTTGAAAATGTATCGATATGGTACGTCTACTTTTTTAATTGTCTATATGGTACATGTACTTCATTTTTCTGTATCGATATGGTCATTTTACATGATAGAGCCCGGTTTTTACATACGAAACAGGGTTCTAATGGTATGAAAAACAGGGGTCTATTATAAATATGGTCATATCGGTATGAAAAATTGAAGTACAGGTACCATGTCGACATTTAAAAAAGTAGACGTACCATATTGATAAATTTTCAAAAGTAGGTTACTATTGTATGACTTTACCCCTTTAGATAAATAATACTTGTTTAGTTTTTTTCATTTGAATTTGTTTACATTTAGAAATGTATTATTAGCATTTAATGTATAATTATTGGATGAAACATTCAATCATATATTATTTTTCCCAAAAATATCATTATGCATAACAAATACGTGAATCAAGTGATTCACCAATTATAGATCTATCTAAGGGTTATGATTGATTCTTTTTAGGTTTCTTGATACACATGATTTTTCATAGAACTTGACTACATACACACACAAACATATATGTATGTACGTATACACTTTTATATTCATCGATTTTTTAATTACAAAATGCATGATTATGATAGACCAAAATAATAATAATAATAATAATAATAACATGTCAGCTTTTAAAGACTGCTCAAGTTCATATATATTGTAAATTCAATTTTTTTTATATAATAATATCTTATATAGATACAATAAATAAATGCTCCGACATCAGAAAATTAATGTTGTGTTCCAATTGAATGAATGAAAATGATAAGAAAGAGAGGTTAAGAAAAGAAAAGAATTGGAAATAATAATAAATGATTTCAATCCTTTTCTTCCATTGTTGTAAGGAAGAAAAGATGCCAAAGTCAACCATATTTCAATCCTTTTCATACTTTAAATGAAGTTGTGGAACACACGTAATTTTGAATTTATATTTAAATTCATCATTTTCTTTTGTTAGGTTAAGTTGTAGAACACAACTCAAATGTTCTTGGTTTTTATGTTCTTTTACGGTGTGTTCCACGATCCCATTTAACATCCTTCATTTTTGCACTACTTTCATCTTCTCAAGATTGGAAAGAAAAGGATTGATTTGTGTTATAACCATTTCTTTCCCACTTCGTGCTTTTCTTTTTATTATTCTTTCCTATCAACCGGAACACAGCGTTAGAGCTGAGACGGACAAGATCATCAAATTTCTCATAATAAATATAATATCAATGCATTATATAGGAAACATAATTACAATATACGATTATTTCTTACGAGTATGTGTCATTTAAAGGCACAATGGTCATTCCAAAATTTGCTTAGTTTAACTAACTAAATTGACATTTAAAAAAAAAATTGGTAAATCAAAGCAAGCAACACACTAAGTTCCCGTTTACCTCGTAAATAAAAATCCAAAAATTTGGAACTTAATTCAGAAAAATTACCAAAAAATGTAATATAAAATATAAAATTTGACAATAAAGGTATCGTAAAAATTTTTATGTCGAGAAAGATCACGTAAAATACTATTTTGGCCGAGAAAGGACATGAAATTTAAATCTTAGGCAAAAAAATATAATCAAAATTATTATTTTTACCAAAAAGGGATCATGATTAAAAGTTTACCTTCTTAATCGGTTATCAATACCTTTTTTTGTCAAAAATAAATTTTATATTATCTTTCTTGGTCTAAAAAATTTCACATTACCTTTATTGTCAATTTATGTATTTTATATTTATCTTTTTTATTTTTCCTTTAAATTATAGTATAAAAATATGTTGTTTGGTTGTAAGGTGTGCAGCGGTCCAAAATTGAACTGGACCAAACTGAAAACCAAAATGTTGAAAAATTAAATACTGGGAATCAGACCGAAGTGTAGCTGTTTGGTCCCAGTTTTTTTTGTTGACTTTTTCAATAAAAATACAAAACCGGACTGGATCGAGCCATTTAGACCGCTGAATGCTCATTCACGTTTAGTTGAGATAGGGGTGGAAAGTTTTTGGTCCGAAAACGAGAAAACTGAAAAACAAATCAAATCGAATATGTTGTTTAAAACCAAATCAAATTTAAAATTCGGCTTTTGGTTTTGTTTCAAACAAAACTGAATTATCGAATATATAGAATCATTGCAAATAACGAACCAAATTTAAAATTCAGATTTTGGTTTTGGATTAATTTCTAGTCTAGCCGATAACAAACCAAACTAAACAGAATTATTGAGTATATATATTATCATTGCAAAATCTAAACTTGGTGTAAAATTGTAGAACCAATCTCGTCCACATATTAGATTAAATTCATAGTCATGATTAAAAAGATCAAGTGTGGAATTAATGAAAAAAATTAGTATTAATAATTTATTAATTCGTTCAAGGGTAAAATAAGAAAAAAAAAAAGGACAATAATAATAAGATTAAATTAGCAAAAATAATATCCTATTTTTTAAAATTAAAATGACATTAATGTGATTAAATTTTAGATCAAAAAATTATACTATAAAAATGAGACCGATCACGATATATATTTACGTGTTCATTTTATGTAAGAAATAGTTTCTCATATGGATATTCAATATATTATATCGAAAAGTAACACTATGTATTATATATTCAACACTACATATATATATATATATATATATATATATATATATATATATATATATATATAGATTGAGGTTCTATGGGGCACCATATGCATCGGGAACCAAATGAGAATAAAAAATGCATTGCTTGTTTACAAATGATGCAATAAGGGTAATATTGGAATACTTTATTTGAAAAAATTAATTATTCTTTTAATTAATAGATTAGGATTAAAATAGGAAACTAAATCAATCTCATTAACCATTCTCCATATATTATTCCCTCTCTCTCTCTCACACACACAATCGACCGACGAGTTTGAGAAGACGATGATGAGATGAAGATGAAAATGATGCATCACGTAGAACTCATGAACCTATGAACGTATACGATGTGAAGAAGACGAATACGAAGATGCACAGTATGAACACGATGATGCATAACCTGATGCTCCATATGAACACGATGATGCATAACCCGGGAAAGATAAATACGAAGATGCACAGTCAATGAAGACGATGAAGCATCATGTTGGATTTTTGTTCAATTGGAATTTTTTAAATTTAGAAGTGCATTTTATAAATTTATTAGCATTTAATACTTGATTATTGAATTAAATATTCAATCAATATAAATTTAATTTTGAGTTGACTTGATATATTATTTTTTCCGAAAATACCCTTATGCACATCTAATATGTAAATCGTGCATCATAATGCGTTCACAAATTTCATCTTTATTACCCTTTTGCCATTGTAATCTTAGCCATTCATTTTCTAGATCTAACGGTGTATATGGGTTCCTAAGTTGCACGATGCACACAGGTGCCCCATAGAACCTAACCCTATATATATATATATATATATATATATATATATATATATATATATATATATATATATATATATATATATATATATATATATATATATATATATATATATATATATGACACCCTTGCCACAACAACCACCAATTACAATACACCCAGGATTAATCACCAACATACAATAACATAATGATCTGTTAACCTAAATTAAGTGCGGAAGCATTAAAAACATAAATAAAGTAGTGCAAAAAGTGTTAAACACCCTACGGTGCTATAAGGTACCAAGTCTAAGTCTACACACCCATACATTTATTACAATCATCCAGAATATATTACAACATTGTCCAAATCACAATTACCGATCAAATAGTGCCGAGTCTCCCAAATCTTCCAAACGACCTAACTAGAAGGTCCAGCAGTAGACTTCCCTTTTCCTGTAAAATAAAAATCAACAACTGGGGAATAAGCGGATGCTTAGTGAATACAGAGATTATGCATTTTATAAATTTTTATGAAGCCCAAGGATAACACAGATGACCAACATCGGATATCCTCTTCGTACACAAAGTACGGACCAGAGCCGCAGCCCCTTCGAGCTCAAAGCTCGGCATTTAAACATACCATCTGAGACAAACGTACGATCGGGGATGACATACTGCCTACCGGGCCTAGGAGGGATCAGCTCCAGGTCATATAGCACAGTAACATCAGAGTAATCAATGCGACCCACCGGTCCATCACTAGATGCACAACAACCGAAAGGACATGCAACAAGTAAGAATGTGCATCTAAATCTACGCAAGTTAGTAGAATTCCAAACAATCAATGAAACAACAAGTCTCAGCAGGCAAAGCTTACATAAAACAAATATAAACATGCGAAATCTACTGTACTCACTGTGGGTGCGTAATTTTTATCTTTTAACCGATATTATTTCTCTTCGGGCTTTCAACCGGATCCTCCAAGTACCCCACTGTGGGTTAAACAACACCACAAGGGACCTGTTAAATCAATTACAACAATTCCTCATATCATTAACCGTTTAAATCCATAAAATCAAGTTTCGTAAGTTTGGCGATATTTTCCCCCATTTCGGGTACATGTCTAAATTCATACCATAATTAAGTTTGAACCCATTTCATGTTCATACATTGTCCTTTATATAACTCATGATATAAACCATCAATTGGTGTGTTTTTATTTCCAAATAACCTTTCATTATATACCTTAATTTACTACCAAAAATATCCCAAAAGTGTAATCATTAGTCCATAGATTCGACCCCTTTAAAACCCATTCGAATCTGCCCGAAATTGAATAGTACTCGCCGAGTTCAGTATAGGAACTCGCCGAGTTCCTGTTAGATTCGAACCATTTCGACTTTAGGGGCTAAACTCGAACCCCATTCGAATCTAGGGGCTAAATTCGAACCTATAATGATAGATTCGAACCCTTGCTCGAATCTGATGGTTAAACTCGAGTATATACTCGAATCTAGCACAAATTTCGAGTTTGTTCATGCATTTCGATTCTGTTCTTGACATATTCGAGTTTGTTCATCATTTCAGCTTAAATCTTTCATTTCTAAGTCAAAAATCATGCATATATCAAGTATCAGGCCTAGATTCGATTCTATTATGCATATACTATCATATTCTTGCAGTATTTCAAGCAAAACAAGCTCCAATTTACATAAAATGACAGATTCGAATTCTAATTTACTTCAAAACCGAAACTATAAACTTAAAAGGATCGATTCTTACCTTAATTCGTATGAAATCAGAAATCCGATTGTAGATTGTTGTTGTACTCCTCGATACCTTTCCGTTGACGTATAATTCTCAAAAATCTGACGGTCGGTTTGTGAGATAACTTAGAGAGATGTAGAGAGAAAATTCTAGAGAGAGAGAGTAGAAAGAGAGAGTAAAATGGAAAAATGAAGCCTTTTGCCCTTTTTATTCAACTTTCATCATTTTTGCACATTTCACCCCTCGACTTAACCGGTTCCATAAAATACTGATTTAATCTTAAAATTATCATTAATAACTTTGAAATTCATAATACTCCATAAAAATGATTCAGAGTTCAAATTTTCTTAAAATAACAACAAACTTCTAAATAACCCAAATACATAATAATTGCTCCAATTTTAACTTAAACATATATTTTCCACTTAATTAACCAAAATACAGTAAAATAAATCCGAGGATGTTACAATATATATATATATATATATATATATATATATATATATATATATATATATATATACAGGGGTGAGTTCAATGAACATCGAAGAACCTTGGAGAACAACAATGCATCGCTAGAAAATCATAATGCATCACGTATAAATCGATGCATCACGTGGAAATAATGATGCATCACGGGGGAATTGTGATGCATTTGTGGTGGTGCATGGAGGTTCTTCAAGGTTTCTTCGATGCATGGAGGTTCTCCATTGAACCCACCTCTCTCTCTCTCTCTCTCTCTCTATATATATATATATATATATATATATATATATATATATATATATATATATATATATATATAGGGTCAGGTTCTATGGGGTACTTGTATGCATTGTGTACTTTGGGAACCTGTATGCACCGTTAGATCTTGAATTTTAATGGTACAGATTGTAGTGGCAAAAGGGTAATTAACTTGAAAATGGGTGCATGGGTGCATAACTTCTGGCGCGCGGAAGGGCAAAATCGGAAGATGCTTGAATTCAGAAAATATTCTCCTCTCCCACACATCAGTCCTGCGATTTTAGCAATTTTCCATACTTGCTCTCTGCTCCGGATTTCACTCAATATCCCTCAATCCATCTATATCCCGAGAATCGCTCGTGCATAATCAAGTAGATTAAGTTTTGTTTTTCAAGTACACAAATAAAATGCATACGGTTCAAGGGTTTTCGAAGAAAAGGGGGAAAGCCGCTGCACAGGTCCGAGCACTTTTTTTTTTTTTCTCGCTTGCTACTTCGATTATGTTGGTAAATGGAAGTGAATGTTGCATATTTCATGTTCATAGAAGTGTTTGTTTTACAATGTGATTTCGTATTTCATATTTGGGGGTTTTTTTATGCCCTAGTTATGTTTGTCTTCATTAGTAAGTTGATTAACCTATTCGAATGATGCATGTTTTTATTAAGCTACGGTATGCATCTGCTTTGAAGTTCATTGTGCATCGAGTTCAGGACTTAGCGGCCGTACGTTGTTTGTACTTCACAAATGCAAATTTGTGGAGGTTTTAACTCGAAGGTTTTTAGCAAATCCTAGTTGGGGATGCATAATGCATGTAGATTTTTTGATTTCATTTTTTTTAATTGTGCATGTAGAAAAACGTATGCATCCATGTTTGAATAGAAAGTCAACAAAAATTCAATCTATCCTAACTAAAGACTCCACATTTTAAGCAATTACCATATATATATATTCGTATGAAGACATGCATGGATAGAAAGTCAAAACAAATACAATCTATCCTAACTAAAAACTCTACAATTTTAGCAATTACCATAATATATCCGGTTATTTGAATATAGAATATTTTAAATATCTTAATCTAACTAAATAATTGTTTAAACTTCCAATTATGCCCTTATTGCATCCTTATTTAATATATTGTGTATTTTTGGTTCCCCCGGTTCACAATGCATCATGATGCCCCATAGAACCTCAATCTATATATACATATATAATAATTTATATATATCAACAAGTGTTTGTAACATGATTCATATGATTCAAAAGATTCATAGAAGTGTCTACAACAAGATTCAGAACATTCAAAAGATTCATAGTAGTTTTTACAACAAGACGCATATGATTCAACAACATTCATAAGATTCGACAAATTTATAGGATTTAATAAAATCCTTAGGATCCAATAAGATTTATAGGTTAATAAAATGGTTCGGTAGTATTTTCAACAAGATTCAGAAGATTCAAAAGCTATTTTATGGTTGTTCACAATGTTCACAACGAATAAAGTGTTCACAAAAGATCTTTAGTCTCTCTCTCTCTCTCTCTCTCTCTCTCTCTATATATATATATATATATATATATATATATATATATATATATATATATATATATATATATAAAACATTAAATATTAAAAGAATATGATTATTGTTGTAATTCATTATTTGAGATTTGATATGAATATTTGATGTTTATATTGATATAGATCTATCAGACCGGTCATGATATATATATTTTTAAAAATTTACGCATTATATTTTTTTAGAAAAAAAGCTACCAAGACGTAAATTCAATATACAATAGTGAAAATATTGATGTAGAACACTAGAAGTAATACTATAAATTGTATATTCAGTATTACATATATATTCCATATTTAAAAAAATAGTCAAATCATTGTCAAAATTGGTAGTCAAATTGCAGATATATACCGATGATCTTTTGTGAATATTTTACTCGTTGTGATCATTATGAACAACAATAAATTTGTTTGAAATCATATGAATCTTGTTGCAAATACTACTGAACCGTTTTTATTGATCTATGAAATTTGTTGGATACTATGAATTTTGTTAAATCCTTGGTTTTTGATTTAGGACAAAAAAAATTCATATCGAAGAAACCAAACCAAAGAAACTAACGTTCATAAATCAAACCATTGATCACTCTTAGATTGAGGTATTAAATGGTTTTAAGATCGGTTAACAGATGAGTAGTAAAATGTTAAGTATCTAAATTTCATCGTGTCACAAACATCCTTCAATTTAAATATATTTAAATTAGTCATTTTATACTCCAACCACATTATAAGAAATTTTCTACTTTCGTTAAAGTTCAATGAAATCATTCCATTAGCCAAACGAGAGTTAACATTTAGAAATCATTCGATGGAAATAAGGTAAAAGGAAGTAGATCAAAATCCATCTTGTTCCTCTCTTTTATATGTATTCGTGGATAGCAATTCATCTCTCTTTGATTGCAAAATAGAGGTTTAAAATACATATTTGATTATTTAACTATCCAACTTTCATATTTACACGCATTTGACTATTAAACCTATAATTTGATACTATAACCATTAACATTTTTGTATACATTTAGGTGTTGTTTGTTTCTTCTAAGAGATGAAATGTCTAAAATCTGAAATCACATCTGAAATTTAAAAGATAGCCTTAATGTCTAAAAGTCTGAAATCCGAGATCACGTATGAAATTTAAAAGACGACCTTAAAGTCTGAAATTTGAAATTTAAGGCTATTAATTAACTTTTAAGATTATTAATTAAATTTTAAGTTATCAATTATTTATTTATTATATTTATTTAAGTTATATAACCAACATATAAAATAATGTAATATTTTAATTAATTAAATTGAATAAATATTTTAAATTACATTAAATAACTATTTTTATTTAATTAAACTGAATTTTAAATTTTAATTAAATAAAACTGATTTAATTTTAGAAGAAAAAATTTTTCAGATCTTAATTTTAATTTTCAGACACGAGTTCACCTCTTAATGTTCAAAAGTTCTAATATTATAAGGCTGAAATCACTTATGATATAAAATTCACTTTAGTCTGAATTGTAACAAACAATCTCAAATCACTTAGGATCTGAATTTTATAATTTAAGACGAATTAAGATGTGAAATTATCAAAACAAACGGGTCCACAAAACTATCTATTTGTATACATTTAGCCATTAAACTTTAATCATATTTTCTAAAATAGACAGGTCAGCTAAAGTTTAAGTATAAGATGTAAAGAATAATTTAAGGATTAAATAAGACAAACCTAACAGTTAGACCGTCAAATGAACTAATCCCAAAATGAAAGCCGAAGGCTAACGCAACATGAGGAGCCCTTGTGATAGGTTTCAGGCCCATGGTCAGAGCACACAAGGCCCACTGGTACCAAAGTCCAACATTCTAGGTATAAAACTTCAGATATAATTATCTAAATACGGATAACTAAAATCAATCGTCCGAAATTTTGGATTCCAAAAATAAACAATCCAAATAGTAACGATATCATTTAACAACATCATAGCATACACTCACAAAGCTAGCAACAATCATTCCAAATCATTGATCTGGATAGCGACACACTCAGCGACATCATTCAAGAACAACGACATAGACATAGAATTAGCAACATCATTAACAACAACAGCTACACAACTAGCGACATAATTCATTAAAGCAACACAAGCAACATCATTCAATATTAGGGACACAGATAGCATCACAACTAGTGACATAATCAACAATAGCAACATGTCCATGACATCGTTAAATGTGTGGCTGGCATTAAATACATTGCTAAAAAATGTTGCTGAATGCATCACTAAATGGCCCTTTTTTTCCGTAGTGGAAGCAAAGTTTTGCATGCAGTTTTAAGTAATTGCTAGTACTGTTGAAGGTTTATGACTATTAGGTACTTTCGTGCAGCCATCGGAGAGATGTGTTTGGTTAACAAGGATCATCTTGCTTACAAAAAGATACAAACATTTTGAACCTTGTCGTAAGGTGAACTAACTTAACCAAACTAAGCATACATAAAATTTGAAAAAATCAACCGCAATTGAAAACAAGATGAAGCAATTTGTTGGTCAATTTAACGAGTGTTATCTAAGAGTACACGATGCTAATGTTGCAAGACTTCTTAAATTGGTGAGTAATGTGTTTTTCTTCATCTACAGGGCCATCACTTAGATTTTAGAGGAACTAGAAAAAGAACATAATAAATAATTATATGACTTATATTCTTTATATTCTTTATACAAGCATATTATTATTCTACTAGCGGACCACTAAAACCACTAACCCCAGCCAATTATTTATATATATTTATAAAGTTTATCAGGTCGTCACTTAGATTCTGAAGGCCGTGGACAATAATTATAAAAAAGGTCATTTGTATATATTTATAAAAGTTCACTATATTACAAGATTAGTATAGATTTTAGGTTGGACTAAACTAATAGATATACATAGGTTAACTTTTTTAAGGCCCTACAAAAACTTAGGCCCTGTGTCATAGCCCATCTTGCCCTTGGCAAGAACCAGGCCTGTTCATCTACATTTGTACCCTCACAACTCAAGAACAGAAAATAAAAAAAAACTTACTTGGCCTTTCTTGCTGAATTCAATTAACTGGTAGATCCTAGACTGCATGCTCACAAATGACCTGGAAAACAACAAAACAATGAGAATATGAGATCAAATACTTATAATAGCGAAAACATTATTAACGCGACAGACATAAGTACATGTGTTGCCTACCCAAACAAATTGTTTCAATATGTAAAGGAACATGCAAAATACAATAAAAAAACAAACCAGGTGCTTCTCGTGATGGATGTTACCACTGAACCACTGTGGGATCGATACTAAGGTTATCCAGGTGACACTCTTATGTAGACCTCGAATGGTATAAGATCAGAAGGGCAAGTGCCTAGCCTTACATGTATCTGTTAAAAAGGTTGTCCAAAACTCAAGCAGCAAAAGAATATTCAAAGTTAAGAACTCAATGAGTTCACAAGAAAAAGTGGGAAAACATCTCTGTAGGCAGCCTTTCCCTTTGCATTTTGCAAAGATGCATAGGTTATAGTAAACTGTAATTATGCAGATTTTGGATTGGAAAGAATAAACAATAAGAAGAAAACAAAATAATCAACTGAATTATTGGATAATAATTTTATTAGTCTTAAACTCCTATTTATTAACCAAACCAAGTTAGGATTCAAAATCCATATTGGTTGGTTTTCTGAAAGCTACCATCTGTGTACTGGCTAGTTTCACCATTGTGCCAATTTTCAGCACCAGAAGATGCTAAATTCCAGAAATCAGACAGCTCGCCACCACTGACACCAAACTCTGGCAATTCATAGTTTTCAACATCATTCCACATCTCGTTATTGGAACTAGGCACTGCAGCAATTTTCTCAAAATCTGAGCTCCAAATATCTTCCGGTTTAACAACACAGTCATCACTCCTAGGAGAAAAGAGTTCTAACTTGGTATTCTCGTTTGCCATATTGTCTGGAGATGATATGAAATAGTCTGTTGTGGGCTCAAAATCCAAATTGAACACACTTTCATCTTTCAAAAGGGGATCTCCAGTTTGTGCCAGTTCCTGTGAAGCAATATCATAAAATTCAAGATTCCTTACCTTGTCATCAACTGGAACCGGATCTAATCCATAGTCCTGATCATGGGATTCATGCTTGACAAACTTGCGAACCATTCTTGGAGAAGAAATAAGACCATGTTCTTTCCCTTCCTGGATACGAGATATGTATGTTGGGATCTGAAAAACTTTAGCCAACGATGAGATCATCTGCTTCTGCCTATCCTCAGCCGCTTGGAGCTTTTCGTTCACTGATTCCATGTATTGATGTGTCCCACGCTGGTCCTGTTGTAGCTTGATAACCTCTCGCATCATCTCCATCTTCTCTTTCTGTAATCTTTCCACCTCGGCTTCAATCGAAAGTGTGCTCCCTCCTTCTTCATTATTGGATGAGATGCTCCCACCCTGTTGAGACTGCAGCGACTTGCGCCTCCGAATGTTCTTCAACAGATGCCTCTTCCCTCGCAAGAAGCTTTCACAAGCAAATTCCCACCTGTCTGTATCAATCTTGCGAAATCCCTGAACTCAATCACCCACAAACATTTTAAGAATGAATGTGCAGAAGATTACACAATGCCAAAATAATGTAATTTAGATTATGGTGTTAACACAAAAGCAAACGCAAACCATAAACAGGAGGAAGATTATCAGCAAAGCACATCACGAACAACCCATGTCGGCAACATATTAGTCAATAACTTTTATTCAATGTTTTACCGAACACCGATATATAGCAGCAACATGGTCCTTCTTGCTATTAGGGAGAGGAAGATGTTTAAAAGATTAGCATGTACCTCTCATAATTACAAGACATTGAGGTGATGAAGAAGGTCAGTTATGTTTCATAAGCTCATGTGATGACAGCAATATGAATAATGAAACAAATTTAATCCGATAACATTTGGTCACACACCTACAACAACTGTTTAAAGAGCTGCAAGCATCCAAGTACCCAACTCAAAAACCAGTAAAAACAAGTGAGGGATGATGATCAGAATTAGAAAACAACCCTCTCCATTATGTATGTCTAATAAAAAATTACATTGAAAGATATACAAGAGCAAAACAAACCAAGATAAATTACAGAAGTAAAAACTAAGCTTACAACTACAAGATGTATTAAAATAAAGAAAAACATGAAAATTTGGAAAAGAAAAAGAGAAGAGAAAGAAAAGAAACACAGGAAAGTGAAAGGCTTAGATTGTACATACAGAGTAACATAATAACCCCTGATTATGGGTCTAGTGTTAAAAAGCAAATATATACGCACATATGTGTTAAGTTGTCGAACAAAGCTTGAAAAATTGTTGTGCTTAAAATTTCTTGGCAAGATTGTCCTCGCAAACTCCACCGGATCCCACACGACGAAGCTCCTACCACTATCACCCCATGAGATAATCTGGTCTAATCTCGGGTCATCCACCAAGTCAAAAGTCTTTGACAAAAATGGCGGAACTGGCATCCCTTGTAAACAATCAAGTGGTTTTGGAACATCATCCCCTTCACCAGTTTCAGTATCCACAGTTACAGCAGCAGAATCTCCTGTTGTCAATTGTTAACCAGAAAGTGACTACATAGAGCAATCATATCTGTTCTAATCAAATACTAAAGAAAACTTCTTCATATTCTAACCATATATAAAACACAAAAGCTCCATTGAAAACTTTTCAGAACTCATCAAAGCATGATGTAGCGTTTTGTAAAGTTTCCTAGAAAATTTGAAACCATGGTAAATCCTGAAAAGTTGACCATGGTTTCAATTAAAAGTAATCACACAAATGCTATAGATAGATAAATTCAGCTATCACTTTCCAATCAAAACGTAATCACACAAAACAGTTACATAATTACTCAATCAAGGAATGCAAATAAGGGGTTTCTTCTTTTCTATTGTATGATCCTTTTTCCAAATTACACTCAACAAAACTGAAAAAACGAGCACTTTCATGGAAAAGCTTTAAAATTATCTGAAGAATAAGATCATTGTATGAGATATTCTCAATTTCACCACTAAATAAAACAAAGAACTGCAGGGAAAACTCGAACCTATATCAAACATATCAATTAGCAATACCCACCAAATGCCACGGAAAGGGAAAGTGGCTGCTGAAACGGAATCGGTGACGAAGAAGATGAGAGTGAGCGTTTATAGGAAGAAGGATCCATGGATTGAAACAGAGAATGAAAATGGAGGAGGGTTAAAAGTGTTGGGAGGATTGGGTTTGAGGTTATATATATAGGTAACGTGTCCATCATTTGCAGACAAAGTGTTTGATAAAAATCTTGAAAGAAAGGCGGTGGAGGGTGTGTTTACTGTTTACTGTTCATGTTCGTTTCTTCAATGGCGATGAAGCTTCGAAGAGGAAGGGGTCGGGAGATATTTTTGTTGGGGGGATTTTCCAACTGTTAAAACAGTTTGGATACGACGTCGTTCGTTGTGTTGCTTAGTATTTAAGGCTTTAAAATTAGCCAGCCAATCAGGTTTTAAGAATTTAGGGGTCGAGAGACATCGAAGGGACTGTTGGATGGCCACACGGATAATGGTTTTAACTATTATTTATATAATTAATAAAATAAATCCTTCTAGATGTTTATATTTTTTGAAACTGTGATTAATTATTCAAACTAATTGGTAAAAAATTCATACACGTTGCCACGTGGCTGTTAAATTAAAAATAAAACCTTTTAAATGATTAAAAAACTTTATATATACAAACTTGGAGGAACAAAATGTTATAAAAAAAGGTAAAATGGTCATCATAGAAGATTTAACGTTAACGGCAGATGGACCATTTTTACAAGTAAACAGTGAAAATAAGGACCGTTTATACAAAATTGAAACCATAGGGACCGTATCCAAAATTTTATGCAAACCACAGATACCGTTTCTATAATTTACTCTAAATTCAAAATACAAGTTTTATGATTGCTACATATATAGAAAAAAAATCAATACATAACTCATTAACCCAATATTAAATATAAGGGTGAATTATAAATATCGTTCTTGTGATTGATAGAAATTACAAGAATTTCGTTACTAATCAAAATCATTGGTACTAGACGTCCCTGTGGTAATGAAAATAATTCTACAGGACATTCTTGTGGTTAAGAATTTGTCACACTCTGCTCAGACCAATAATTTAAAAAATGACTACTTCGATCTTCATAAAACTATAAATCGACAACTTTACTTTAATTTACACTTAAATTTTTTTTTTCAATTTTCCAACATCTTTTGGTCCTCTCAGACCCTTATACTGTGTTTCGACTTTTGAAATGAAAGAAGAGAAAAGAATGGAAAGAAGTGGAAGGAAATAATTAGGGGCTGTTTGATAGTACTTATAAGCCTCTTGTGAGACCCAATATTTCTCAAAGGTCTCAAGTCAAGGCCCAGTAGCAACGCAATATCAATCATGAAACTAAGATAAAATTAACAGTTGCGGAATAAAAGTTAATTACAATCAGAGATAATTTTTAAGTAATAAGGGCAGATTTCTAGACTATTTCATCAAAGCACAAATGTAAACTAGTCCAAACCCCAAAGCTCTATCTTTAATCAAGTACTAAGGTATTGGAACATGTTCTAATGCACTTCAAGCTCTTTTAAGTCCTGATCTATGGACTAGGTCCAGCCAATCCTTTGCCTTTACCTGAAAAATAATGCAACAACTGGGTAAGCTTATTTGCTTAGTGAGAATGTAGAATTTCACATTTAACATGCAATTATGAACGCGGAAGCACATGCACTGCACTCGGCTCATGCACGGCTCAGCTCTATTGCTTATGCACTGCACTCGGCTCATGCACGGCTCAGCTCTATTGCTTATGCACTGCACTAGGCTCATGCACAGCTCAATCTCGTAGGGACATTGGCCAATAATGCTCTTTTGATGCGCGACTTTGCTCAGCTCCCAGTTATAAAACTGTTGTTGCTCTTGAGACTTTTAGACAAATTCAAAAGGAATGCTCGGATGATGATAAATCCATACACACGCATCATTAGTGGGGATCAGCCACGTACTGGGCTAGCTACCAGTAAAAGCTCTATATGGATATCATCGGAATGCTCAGCTCTAGCTACCCTCTGTGCTTTCATCACGTAAATCAGCAATCATAAGCCTAACATTAACCCAACACTGAGCAATAGTGATGGAGTTAAGCTTAACAATCAAATGACTCATCAATGAAATAGATTCTGGAAGAATAAATGCTCAGCTCAACAAATCATAGTAAATATACTATGATAATATAAATCAATAAGCTCAAGATCAGAATGTCAATAAAATCAGGATAATGTAACAAAAGTCTCAATTCACATAATATGCAGTTAAAGTGAAATCTACAACTCACAATTACTGGTTATTTGCACTTTCTGGCTCTGGCTCTGTTGCTCACAATCTATAGTGGATTAGAACCACTATCTGACTTATGTCAGGCTTTCAGATGCTCGCCATTTTGTTGCTCAATCTGTTAATAATGTCAGTTCTGATTTTTATTAGTCTTTACATCATCTGAATTGTATATTCAGTATTTATTCGTTAAATGATGCTCGAGGTTCATTCGTTGGTCTCTTAATCTTAATTCTCATATCTTGATCACATGATCATCAATCTCATTCTTTTATTAAATTCTCCAAGGATCTTTGTATATTTATATATAATCATATATATATATATATATATATATATATATATATATATATATATATATATATATATATATATATATATATATATATATATATATATATATATATATATATATATATATATATATATATAATCATTGATCCAATTATTTTGTTAATCATCTTATTATTTTATGTGTTATTCATGTGTTCTATTCAAAATATTCTAATTTTAGGGAGTGGGATTCGAATTCGAATAATTTGCTTAAATTCGAACATCAAATTCGAATATATGATAAAATCGAATTCATCAAATTCGAATATAGAGTCAAATTCGAATCCAAATGCGAATTTAGGATCAAATTCGAAACCTAATTCGAATTTAGTGACCAAATTCGAAGCCAATTCGAATTTAAGGTTCAAATTCGAATCCATATTCGAATTTAGCAACAAAATCGAGTTTGTTCATGCATTTCGAGTTTAATCTTGACATTTCGAATTTGTTCATCATCTACAGCTTTTAATCTTATATTTTCAAGCCAAAATCATATATATGTTAGATATTAAGCCTAGCTTTACTTATGTTATACCTTTTCTAGTTAAAATCAAGTTAGCATAGCTTTAAACTCATGAAAAATGCTAAATTCGAGTTTATAACTTAAAAACCGAAAGTATATAACTTTAAAACGTAATTTCTTACCTCAAATTCGTATGTAATCGAACATGCAACGCTATAATCTTGTAGTATTCTTCACGATCTTCCCAATAACGTATAAATCTTGATGATCCGACGGTCGGTTTAGAAGAAATCTTAGAGAGAGAGTAGAGAGAGAAAATCTAGAGAGAGAATGTAGAGAGAGAGTTAAATCTGATTTTTATGACTTAAATTCCGTTTATTTCAACTAGTTACGTTTGCTACTTAACCCACTATTACTTTCGTATCTTATATATCTTTTATTTAATTATCTTAATAATTTATTAAATCATAATTTAAATATTTATATAATTTAATTAAATATTTCAAAACTTAATTAAATTATAACTCAAATAATGTAATAAAATTACATTATTGGTTCGATAATCAGATAATTAGTTGAGCTAAAAGTTGGGTTGTTACACCTCTAATAAGAGATAACCTCTTATTCGGTAAGAGAAAAAACTGATAAGTGCGTTTGATATGCATAAAACATAAGAGTCAATATTATCTTATATTGTCTTATTATGATAAGCTTTTGATAGGCATCTCATCACCATTTATCACAAAAAAACAACGCGTACCTTCTCCCTCCCCCTTCCTGCATTCTCTCGTTTGTGGTCCTAAAACCTTAGCCGATTTGGTCGGCCGCCACCATTCTCCCTCGCCGGCACCACCGTTGGTCGATTCTTGTTGTCTTCGTCGTTCTCTCGTTCACTGTTCATTCTTGCTGCCACCACTGTTCCCCCAAACCCTAGTCTGGTTTGATTCCCCTTTAGAATAAAAGAAAAGAGAAAAAAAAAAGAAAAATAAAAGCGCCGGGTCCGGACGGGTTTAATTTCAATTTTATTAAACACTTCTGGGATATTTTGGAGGATTCTTTTGTGGATGCAATAAAATCGTTTGAGCAATCAGGTTTCTTTCCTTCTGGTTGTAATGCTTCTTTCATTGCTCTTGTTCAAAAAAGAAATGACCGTTTGGAAGTCTCTGATTTTAGACCAATAAGCCTAATTGGATGTTTATATAAAATTGTTGCAAAAATTTTGGCTAGTAGACTCGCTCGAGTTCTTGACGGTTTAATCAGTCCAAATCAAAGTGCTTTTATTCAAGGAAGGCAGATTCTGGATGGGGTGCTAATTGCAAATGAGATGGTTAACTTTGCGAAGAAAAATAGAATGAAGATGCTTTTATTCAAAGTGGATGTTGAGAAAGCTTTTGATTCAGTAAATTGGGAATTTCTCATCTCAATCATGAACCAAATGGGTTTTCCATCGAAGTGGTTGCAATGGATTAAGGGCTGTCTCGAGTCAGCCTCGGTGTCGGTTCTCATCAACGGTTCTCCTTCTAAAGAATTCAGAATGACGCGTGGGTTAAGACAGGGTGACCCTTTGTCCCCCTTCCTTTTTCTTATTGTTGGTGAAGCTTTACAAATGATGACTCAATCTGCGTGCAATATTGGGTTATTCAATGGTGTTAAATTGGAGAACAATGACAGAAATCTATCGTTGCTTCAATTCGCGGACTATGCTCTTTTCTTTGGTAAGTGGTCTCCAAGAAATCTAAAAAATCTGTCAAAAATTTTGGATTGTTTTCATGAGGTTGCAGGGCTAAAAATCAATTTGGCGAAGAGTTCCTTAATGGCTATTGGTGTTGATCACGGTGAAATTAGATCAATGGCGGCTGAATTGGGATGTTCTGCAGGTTCGCTTCCTTTTAACTATCTTGGTCTTCCTGTTGGTGCAAATATGTCTCGATGTGTGCATTGGAATGGGTTAATTGATAAGCTCAATCAGAAACTAAGTATGTGGAAGTCTAGATCTTTGTCAATCGGAGGCAGAGTCACTCTCATAAATGCTGTGCTTTCAGCGCTTCCCCTGTATTTCTTCTCAATTTTTAAGGTTCCTGCGGGTGTTTTAAAGAAGCTTGAATCAATTCGAAGGCGTTTTTTCTGGGGATGTTCTAATGGGGAAAAAAAAAATCAGCTGGATAGCATGGAAGAAAGTCACTACTGCAAAGGAGAAGGGTGGCTTGGGAATACAAAGTTTGGAAGTCAAAAATTTAGCATTATTGGCTAAATGGTTGTGGAGATTTGAAAATGAAAATTCTGCCCTATGGAGGGATGTAATTGACTGTTTTTATGGCTCGAATGGTTCATCCAGCAGATTGGGAAACAGCATCTGGTTAAACATTCTTCGAGTAAATGAAGAAATTGAAGAATTGGGGATTGGGCTGAAATCTGCATTCATCAGAAAAATTGGTTCGGATTCTACTATTTCTTTTTGGAATTTCTCTTCTTCTTCCTCGGAGGAATCTCTAAAAGAATTATACCCGAGATTATATGCTCTTGAAATGAACAAAGAGGCTCAATTCAGAGATAGGTGGATATTGAATGACAACTCCCATAGGGGATCTTGGGAATGGAGGACTCCACTCAGAGGCAGAGCCATCGACGACCTTATATCATTGGAATCTAAGCTGAGGTGTCTGGAACGGATCAACTCAAACAAAGATTTGGTCTGCTGGAAATTAGACCCAAATGGTGCTTTCTCTGTCCAAAAATTATCAGTTATGCTTTTAAGATGTTTTCCTGATGTGGGTATTGGAAATGTCTCAAAGTTTTGGAGCCCCTTAATCCCTTTAAAGGTCAATATTCTTTCATGGCGGATTCTAAATAATGCCTTACCTTCTAGGGCTAATTTAGCAAAGAAAGGAATTCCTTTAACCTCAATTCGTTGTCTCCTCTGTAATTTGGAGGTTGAAGATTTGGATCATTGTCTTCTCAAGTGCCCTACTGTGATCCCTGTTTGGAGGAAATTATGGGGTTGGTGGGATTATAAAGGCCCTCTTCTTGATTCTTTAAGCTCTGCTTTTTCGAAGGTCTATTTCACTGGAGATAAGCAGAATCTTAACTCTACTTTTAAAAGTATCATTATGATTGCTTGGTGGGTTCTTTGGAAATGGAGAAATAAAGTTTTGCATGCGTCTCATGAGGATGTTCAGAAAGCTTTAGAGGAAGACCCTTTTCCTTGGATTCAAAGAATGGCGGGACTTTGGTTTGAAAATAGGAACCATTCAAAAAAGATTATTTGGGCGAATTGGGTTGCCAAGCCGGCAATGTAATAATCTGTGTATTAGTTGAAGTCTGTTTCTGCTTTTGTAATCGGCCCCTCCTTGGTGCCTTGATTTAGTTATATAATATTTTTGCCTTTCAAAAAAAAAAAAAAGAAAGGAAGCTAGAAGAAATTTTATTGAATGTATGTTTGTAAGAGAAAATAAAAGAAAGTTATCATTCTAATACTTTCTTTTTATTTATCTTCAAAATTAGAAGGGATGTTTTTAAAAGAAAATCAATCAAACTTTTCCACTGGTTCTCTCATTTTTCTTCTTAAAAAACTCAAAAACACGATTTTCTTTATTTCATTTCTTTCTCCGCTTAAAAAACAAAAGGTTTGACCCCATATATAGTAAAATATCGAAACAAAAGGTTTTTGGATAGTAACGCCTGAGACTTTCAATTTTGCACTTGCTAATGCAAACTTTGATCCTATATCTGTAATTGATTGCGCAACACCATCATTAGCTAACTCACCATTCCTACCAATATTTAGTAAAATCTTAATGGCTAAGACATAATCCGTAGCAAAAACACATGAATCGTACCACGGTACCACCTAATAGAAAAAACCAAGTAAGGAAATTGAGCACTTTAACACCTATATAATTTGGGGTCTTCATCATAATTTTCTACAAATTCAAACTTGAATAATTATGATACACAACCAAATCTTAATCATTAACTAAAATTCAAGCTAAAAATTCTACAATTCACACGAAATAATAAACCAATATTTAATTTAAAAAAAGCCAAAGTATCAACTAAAATAATGATAAAAAATACATAAATCTACTCCAAATATTAACTAAAAGATGATAAAAGACATAAATTCAATCAACTTCGTATTAACATAGATATGTACAATAGCGACCTGAGAGTTGAGACCTTGAATTAATTATCATAAAATCAAATTGTACCATTTAAAGCCCTAAAAGGATTCATATTAGTTATCATAAAGTCGATTTTATACCGCAGAAACTGACTCAATCAAATTTTGTACCGATGGTGGTTGTAACAATGGTGAGTGGTGGATAACCACATTAGCGACAATGGTGATTGGATGAGGGTGACCCTAGTGTTGCTGGCTGGAGGAGACCAAGGCTAGTGATGGAGGATAACTAGCAACATTAGTGACAGTGACATGCAAAGTTAGTTGATATATAAGCGACAATGACAAGTTGACAACCCTAGCCACAAGTGTTGTGGAACAAAAACTATATAAATGCAAAACAATGTTGGTGTGTTGGTGACTGGAGGAGGATGAGGCCTGAGGATGCAAGGGCTGACCTTAAAGAGGGGGGGGGGGGGGGGGGGGGGTCCAAGACATCAAATCATTGATGGCCATAATCTTTTAGTCAAATAAGTAATATAATAATATCTGTTTTGCTGTTTAATGTTGAAAGCTTTACTATTAATGACAAAAGTTATAATCGGTGATAAAAATGAAATTAAAAGATGTAATGGGAAAATATTAGTATTAAAATACATAAGACATGCTACAAGAAACAACGAAAAATGTTTTTACTACTCAATTTAGATTATTATTGTCTAAATTTCAAATCAAATATAATAAGAAGTGATCAACCTCTTTAAAAAATAATATGTTGTTTTTTTTTTAAAAAGAAGTCTAAAAAGACATAACTATTCTATCTTGTCCTGAGCATGAAAATGTTAATGACGGGCCATGGATGGGTGGCGAAACGGAACAGAGGTAGACAGGTAAAATAAAAAAAGTCATGACATTTAGAAACGGGAAATTTGCGCAAAAAACCCTTAAGTTGGATCATTTTACGATTAAAACCCCAAAAAAAATTTTATTACACAAAAAAATTCCAACCGACTAAAACACATCAAAAATGAGTTTTTTTAATCAAAAAATGGCTTGCAACCTGATGAACCGGTTACAATCTGCTTACCAAATCTTCATTTTTGACAAACCTTTTTTTTTCCAACATCTATGTCTTATGATTAGGCTTGGCAAAAAAAAAAAATCTGACCCCAACGAGGAACCCGAAACTCGATCCCGATTTAATCGGGGATTCCCGAAACCTGAGTTGAGCGGGGATGGGTTAGGACACGCTTTAATCCCCGACCCCGACCCCAGTCATATTTAATATTATAGTATAATATATTGTATATATATAATTTTATAATATAAATTATTCACTATAGTTTAAACAAATTATATTATTATTATTATTTTATATATTTTATATTGTTAAATTATCTTATTTCTTTTATTTATATGTTTTATAAGCTTTTTACATATATAAATTTTATTTTTAGTTTTTATAAGTTATCAGTTATTAATTTATAGATTTATGTTCAAAAGAGTCCCTTTAAAAATCCAGTGTACCAAGGGTACCCATCCAAAGCCACAAGATTAAATAAATCAATGGTTGTGATCAAAAGATGAAACTCCATGCACGTCCCCATTTTTTTAGCTGGAAGGGTATTTTCGTAATTACAACGATCATTCACATACATATAAAATGAGCATTCACATTACTTATTTGATCATTCACATTACTTAATTATTCACTCACAACACTTATTTGATCATTCACAAGAATTATTTGACTATTTACAATTCTTTTACACTTATTTGATCATTCACAATAATTATTTGACTATTTACAGTTCTTGTATAATTATTTGATCATCCACATTACTTAATTGACCATTCACATTATTTAATTGATCATTCACATTACTTAATTGACCATTCACATCACTTAAATGATCATTCACATTACTTATTTGATCATTCACATTACTTAATTGTTCATTCACAACACTTATTTCATCATTCACAAGAATTATTTGACTATTTACAATTTTTTTACATTTATTTGATCATTCACGACATTTATTTGATCATTCACAATAATTATTTAACTATTTACATTTCCTTTAAAGTTATTTGATCATTCACATTACTTAATTGACCATTCACATTACTTAATTGACCATTCACATTACTTAATTGATCATTCATAACACTTATTTGATCGTCACATGAATTATTTGACCATTCATAATAATTATTTGACTATTTACAGTTATTTTACACTTATTTACCATTCACAATAATTACTTGACCATTCACACTTCTTCTACACTTATTTGATCATTCACAACACTTTTATAATCATTCACAACACTTATTTGATCATTCACAATTCTTCTACACTTATTTGATCATTCACAAGAATTATTTGACTATTCATAGTATTTATTTGATCATTCACATTAATTATTTGACCATTTATAATAAGTTTAGAAAAAGTGTGAATGATCAAATAATTATTGTGAATGATCAAATAAGTGTTGTGAATGATCAAATAAGTGTAGAAGAAGTGTAAAAGTCCAATAATTATTGTGAATGATGAAATAAATACTGTAAATGGTCAAATAATTCATGTGAATGATCAATTAAGTAATGTGAATGGTCAATTAAGTAATGTGAACGATCAATTAAGTAATGTGAATGGTTAATTAAGTAATGTGAATGATCAATTAAATAATGTGAATGATCATTTAAGTAATGTGAATGTTCAATTAAGTAATGTGAATGATCATATAAGTAATGTGAATAATCAAATAATTATAAAAGAAGTGTAAATAGTTAAATAATTATTGTGAATGATCAAATAAGTGTACAAGAAGTATAAATAGTTAAATAAATGTTGTGAACGATCAATTAAGTAATGTGAATAGTTAATTAAGTAATGTGAATGATCAATTAAATAATGTGAATGATCATTTAAGTAATGTGAATGGTCAATTAAGTAATGTGAATGGTTAATTAAGTAATGTGAATGGTCAATTAAGTAATGTGAATGGTTAATTAAGTAATGTGAATGATCAATTAAATAATGTGAATGATCATTTAAGTAATGTGAATGGTCAATTAAGTAATGTGAATGGTTAATTAATTAATGTGAATGATCAATTAAGTAATGTAAATGGTTAATTAAGTAATGTGAATGGTTAATTAAGTAATGTGAATGATCAATTAAACAATGTGAATGATCAATTAAGTGTTGAAGAATTGTGAATGGTCAAATAAGTGTTGTGGATGATCAAATAAGTGTCGTGAATGATCAAATAAATGTACAAGAAGTATAAATAGTTAAATAAGTGTTGTGAATGATCAATTAATGTGAATGGTAAATTAAGGATTGTGAATGGTCGCTGTAATTACGAAAACACCATTGCCTATGTGGGGTACGCTGGATACGCCTGATTTTGAAGGGGACGCTTTTGAACCAAATTCTATATATAACTAAACAATGTTTAGATAAATATGTTATAAAATTTATATACATGTATATGTGTGTGTGTGTGTGTGTGTGTATATATATATATATATATATTAAAACTATAATTCGTAGAGTAAACATAATAAATTGTTAGAATGCTAAAAAAATCCGACCCCCGACGAGAATCCCCAAAACTCGATGGGGCCGGGGATGGAGACAAGAAGTCAACACTTGATGGGGATTTGAGCGGGAATGGAAAATGAAATTCCCGGTCATACCCGCCCGTTGCCATGCCTAATTATGATTCAAATTCACATATGTTGTTAATTTCTTAATTCAAATCTGTGTTTTTTGTTAAAATTATTTTTTCGTCGAAATTCCGGTGGTAACTGGTGACTTGTCGACGGTGGTCTGTGACTTTCAATTGGTAATATCCCAATTTCGTTAGATATTACCGGTTGGGAGTTTTTTGTGCGATGAAAAATATTTCAGAGTTTGATCACAAAAATAATCCAACTTGAAGATTTTTTGCACAAATATTTCTTAGAAAATGATCTGTTAAAAGAAGAAAGTGGACAAATTATACATACAGAAATGTTCAATGTAATTAATTTAAACTAAAGGTTAAATTCATAATTTTTATCAAACCACACCAACGAAATGTATAATTTACCATTACATATATAATTAATGGGTATATATGATCACATTATATCCATGCAATCAATCCAATGAAATAATCAAAACTAGAGCATCTATCAAATACCCTAGCAAAAATTTGATCTAGCCCTTAAAAACTTCACAAATTTGACTAAACATAGCGCATCCACTAAATAATTCTAAACATAGCCTGCTCATTTTTTCCTATCATAAATGTCTTTTTTCTAGAACTTGTATCCAAAAACAAAGAAATCGTATCCACATATCATGATTGTTTTTGCATTAATTGCTAATGGGTGTTTGTTTACTTATTAATGGAATTATTAAAAAAGTCATTCAAAGGTAATATGACCTCTTAATGATTTCATTAAAAGGTAAACAAACATGACCTAATTCATCAATGTTATTGATTGGCGTACCCATTGTATTTGCTTCTCCTGCACTTCCCCAATGACACGTAAGTAAATAAGGCATTTCTGATCCGTTTATCATACATAAAGTAATATCAATAAACCATTAGTCCATGTAAATTAGTAAGAAAACATTAAATTGGGGTTTAAATGGACCAAGAAATACTTTATTATCATCATTTTAAAATAATAATTTGTATAAAATAATTAAATAAACTTCCTAATAAATAGTTGGTTAATATGTTTCATATAAAAGGCAAATTACCAACGTTTGGATGGAGCAATTTTTGATAACAAAAGGACAGGGACAGGAGAAACAAAGAGAAAAGGGGAGGAGAATTTTGGAGGGAGAAAAGTCATCAAAAAGAGCTTTTTGACTCTCCTTCTCTCTCAGCATCATCATCATCATCTTCTTCATTATCCCATATCTCATGCTTCATCCATGGCCGATTCACAACTCCATTGAATTTTACACCCCCATTAACAACAACAAACCCTTCTCTAATTTACCATTGATTCAAAGCTTTTGACTTTTCAATCTTGACTCCATTAATTAACACCCCCCTTTCTTATAATTAAACACATTAGTCGATTTCCCAAACCGAATGATAATGCTCACAAAGTTATCACCATAGGTATTGTCTACATTATAGATCTCTATCTCTATGATTATGCAATTCTGTCATTTATTTCTATAAAGATTTTTATGTACGGAATTAGTTGTATATTTTCTTGAAGATCGATATATGGGAATGCATGTTTGCAGTTTCTGAAAATGGGTTTGATTATGTCTTTGTGATATGATCATATCTTGTTTTATAATTATATGATCAAGATTTGCTAACATGGGTTTCCTATTGTTGCGTTATATGATCATATGTTGGTTCAGTAATTTTATATTTTTCTATAAAGCTATTTTTTTTTTTATGAATTTCTATCATGGTAATGGAAAATTTTGAAAGTTTGAAACCTGGGTTTCAATTTCAATTTATTTTGTTGTTTATAATCATAGATTTGGTTCACTAATTAGCATTCAAGATTTCTTAAGAGTTTCTTCAAAAACCTGTTTTCTTGAATCTTTATTGGGCAAGGTTTGGATTTTCTCATTTCTTTGTGTTTGAATTTCTCTATTGTATTTTGTTTCAAATTGATGATAAAATGTATTGATTGATGGAATTGTACAGTTTAAAGATTTGATCATCTTCGGATCATGGGAAATTGCTGTGTTACCACCGGAAGTTCTGCTCGGAGGAAGGACAAGAAGAAGAGGAGGAGGAGGGGAAATCACAAACCGAATCCTTACTCAATCGAATATCACTCCCCATCCGAATCTCGAAATAGTGAGAGCAATTTCTTCGTATTGAAAGATCCTACAGGTCATGACATTACACAGCGCTACAATCTTGGCCGAGAGCTTGGAAGGGGGGAATTCGGGGTAACGTATCTGTGCACAGATTTGGGAACTGGTGAAAGATTTGCTTGCAAATCGATATCAAAGAGGAAACTTAGGACTGCAGTGGATATCGAGGATGTGAGGAGAGAAGTTGAGATAATGAGGCATTTGCCTAAGCATCCAAATATTGTAACCTTGAGAGACACTTATGAGGACTATGATGCAGTGCATATTGTGATGGAATTGTGTGAAGGTGGAGAATTATTTGATCGGATTGTGGCGAGAGGACATTACACTGAGCGAGCAGCCGCTTCTATTATGAGAAAAATTGTGGAAATCGTGCAGGTCTTGTGAATTTGACGATATACATATGCTTGTTTCTGATTAGATTTTATGTTCATTTTCGTTGATATTTAGTTTTATTGATTACAGATGTGTCATAGTCATGGAGTTATGCATCGTGATCTCAAACCGGAGAATTTTCTTTTTGGAAACAAGAAGGAAACAGCTCCTCTAATGGCCATTGATTTCGGGCTCTCAGTTTTCTTTAAACCAGGTATGTGAACATGATTTTGAACTATTTATTTTGGCGTAGATCGTGTTAAATGTACTTTGGATTGATCTAATCTAAGAACTTATCAATGGAATCCAGGGGAGGTTTTTAATGAGATCGTAGGAAGTCCTTATTATATGGCTCCGGAAGTTCTAAAACGCAATTATGGCCCAGAGGTTGATGTATGGAGTGCCGGAGTTATCTTGTACATTCTGCTTTGTGGTGTTCCGCCTTTTTGGGCAGGTGGGAGTTTCTATATAAATCGTTACTCGTGAACTTTGCTTACGTAATAGTGTTGGGGGACAGGATTTCAACAAAGATGAAAGAACAATTTTTAATGAAGGAAAATACTAATGCATATATTGGATAAATAGAAATGCAACCTATATATATAGGCTTACAAAGTAACTCCAATACCAATGAAAGATCAAAATAACTTACAAACCCTTTACTATCTAATAATGAAGAACATTAAAGCTAACAATTAACACAAGTTTAATTGTCAACAAATGAAACATAAAAAACAACTCAAAAGACACAAACTTTAACCATCAAATTTAAAGCAATTAACCACCATATTTTGAAGCATTTATTCAACACACCCCCTTGCTTCAAAATTGTTGACTCCGAGCATCCTTCGAAAATGATTATGTTTTGCCTCCGAAAGTGCCTTGGTAAAAACATCAGCTACTTGATCATTGGTTGGACAGAACTTGAGTTCAATATCTCCTTGAGCCGTGAGTTTGCGAATGTAATGATATCGGATATCAATGTGTTTAGTCCGACTATGAAAGGTTGGATTTTTAGTCATTGCAATAGTTGCTTTGTTGTCGCAAAGTATCTTCGTTGCACCATCTTGTTTGTTGAAAACATCACGCAACAACTTTCGCAACCAGATAGCTTGACAAGCTGCAGAAGTGACAGCAATATACTCTGCCTCGGATGTTGATAATGCAACAACATCTTGCTTCTTGGAGCTCCATGAGATTGCACCAGATCCTAAGCTGAAAACATGACCGGATGTGCTTTTTCGATCATCAATACAACCTGCCCAGTCACTATCACTGTACCCATATAAGATAGTAGATGCATCCTTAGAGTACCAAACACCAAAATCAAAGGTTCCAACAATGTAACGAAGCACCCTTTTCGCTGCTCCAAGGTGTTGCATGGTAGGACTATGCATGTATCTAGACAAAACACTAACCGAATACATAATATCAGGACGAGTGTGTGTTAGATAATTCAACCCACCAATTAGGCTTTTGTAATAGCTCGGATCAGCAGCTTCTGTCCCATCTTCAAGTTGAAATTTTTCATTAGTATTCATGGGTGTAGCTGCCGCTTTACTATTCTGCATTCCAAACCTGTGCAACATGTCTTTTGCATATTTTGTTTGTGACACAAAAATGCCATCTTGGACCTGCTTCACTTCAAGACCAAGAAAGTATTTCAACACTCCTAAATCTGTCATCTCAAACTTCTTCATCATGCATGTCTTAAAATCAGCAACTAAAGTTTCGTTAGAACCAAAATAGATCATATCATCAACATAAATACACACCAGTAAGAAATCTCCATTGTTAGTATTCTTCACATACAGTGTGGGTTCATTCTCACTTCTAACAAACCCATTCTCCAAAAAATACGAGTCAATCTTCTTGTACCAAGCTCGTGGAGCTTGTTTCAAGCCATAAAGCGCCTTCTTAAGCTTATACACTTGTTGGCCATCACCTTTAACAAAGCCTTCGGGCTGAAGCACATAAACTTCTTCTTCTAGTTCTCCATTTAAAAATGCAGATTTTACGTCCAATTGATAAATTGACACACCTTTTTTTGCAGCAAGACATAAAAGAGTTCTTACCGTTTCAAACCTTGCAACCGGTGAGAACATTTCATTGAAATCAATGCCCGGGTGTTGTGCATACCCCTTTGCAACAAGCCTTGCTTTGTACTTCTGTATTGATCCATCAGCATGGTATTTTACTTTGAATACCCACTTAAGTCCAATAGGAGTCTTGCCATCCGGAAGATTTACCAATTCCCATGTTTGATTGCGCTCAATTGCCCTCATTTCTTCCAACATTGCCGCTTCCCATACTTCACTTTCAACAGCATCTTCAAAATACTTTGGTTCCGACACATACAAAGCAAAGTCACAACTTTCATAAATTTCTTCGAGAGATCGAAACTTCTTTGGTGTATGATCATATCCAGATGGGGGCTGAGAGCTTGTTGGTGACGAAGGACCACTATTATTTGGAGTTGAAATGTTATGGGAAGGTGATGAAATTGGAGAACCTGTTGGTGAAGCTGCTGTTGAAACTTCTTCATTTGGTACTGGAACTTCTTTGTGAACATCATTTTTCTCCCATAACCATCCTTCCTCTTCATTAAACTTTACATCCCTGCTAATAATAACTTTGCCACTAACAGGATTATAGAGTCTATATGCTTTGGATTGAGAACTATAGCCAACAAAAATGCATTTTTGTGATTTTTCGTCAAGCTTTGAACGAATGTTAACCAAAGCATAAGCTACACATCCAAAGATCTTTAAATGGCTTACTTGAGGCTTCCTACCCATCCAAGCTTCAAAAGGAGTTCGATTTTGAACCGCCTTCGTTGGGGAAATATTCAGCAAGTAGATCGATGTTGCAACCGCTTCTCCCCAAAATTGATTTGGAAGCCCTCTCGTATTTAACATACTTCTCGCCATCTCCACCACCGTGCGATTTTTCCTCTCCGCAACACCATTTTGTTGTGGACTATACGGGGCTGTTAGTTCCCTGCGTATACCATATTCATCACAAAAGGAAACAAAATCATTAGTTAAAAATTCACCGCCACGATCCGTTCGAAGAACTTTAAGACTTTTGTTGCTTTGTTTCTCCACCATTGCCTTAAATTTCTTGAAACTTTCAAAAGTTTCTGATTTGAATTTCAAGAAATAGATCCAACTCATACGACTATAGTCATCGGTAAAGAGTAGAAAATATCGACTCCCGCCAAGTGACTCGGTTTTCATTGGACCGCAAAGATCAGCATGCACAAGTTCAAGACAATCATTGGCCCTCCAAGCTTTGCCTACAGGAAATGTTACCCTGCTTTGTTTTCCATATACACATCCCTCGCAAAAGTGAAGATCGTTAATAACAGGCAAACCAACCACCATATCCTTTTGAGTTAGCAACCTCAAGCCTTTCATATTTAAATGACCATATCGCAAATGCCACAAATCTGCCTCTGAAATTTCTTTGGCTACCATAGCATTTTTTTTCATATTCACGAGAAACTTCAAGTGGAAACATCCTGTTTGTGGTCATCTGAACTTCAAAAAGATTTTTTCCAGTGTTTTTATCATGAATGCAACATGAATTATGATCAAATAAAACACTTAATCCACTAGTCAATAGTTGTCCTACACTTAAAAGATTATGTGCAAGACAAGGAACAAATTGCACATCATGCAAAAGCTTTGTACTAGCATGTGAGATTTGAATAGCAACGGTACCTCTTCCTTCAACTTTCATCGGTTTGTCATTGCCAAGCCTCACCTCAGATTTTTGTGATTCATCAAGCTCCTTGAACATTTCCTTAACACCACACATGTGGTTGGAGCAACCACTATCTATGAACCACACATCATTTCGAACATGACCCATAGACGATTGAGCCATAAATAGATTTCCTTCCTCTTGAACATGCTCGGTAAACTGAGCATGTTTTTGTTCTTCCTTTTGTTTAATCCAGCAGTACGGTTCAGTGTGACCAATTTTTTTACAATGACGACATTGCAAAGTGCTCTTATGTTGCCTTTGATCACCTTGATTTCTTCCTCGACCTCTGCCACGGCCTCGCCCATGGAAACCACCTCTGTTGTGCCCAACATTTCCAGAGTAGTTGGTTTTTCCTTTTACTTGAAATGCCTTATCCTCAACTTTTTCTGGTGACCTGTTCAACCTATCTTCATGTGCTATCAAAGAACTCATCAATTCATCAAAAGTGTAAGTAGATAAGTCCTTTGATTCTTCAATTGCCGCAACCACATGATCAAATTTAGACGTTAGACTTCTCAAAACTTTGCAAACAACAGTTTGATTACTTACCGCATCACCATACATCTTCATGTGGTTGACAATTCCAGAAACTCTTGACATGTAATCTTGAACCGTTTCTTTCTCCTTCATGCCAAGATTTTCGAAATCACGTCGAAGAGTTTGCAACTTCACAGCAATTACATTCTTGTCACCCAAAAATTCTGTCTGAAGAATCTCCCATGCCTGTTTCGAAGTAGTCGCCGCTGCAATTCTTGGGAAAATCTCATCAGCAAGAGCCTGCTGGATGAGAACTAATGCTTTAGCATCTTTCTTGCGAGTCTCCCGTAAACGAGTATCATTTTCTCCGGCTTGACTCCCTGCTGCCTCGTCAAAACCTTGCTCTACTAACTCCCATAGCTCTTGCGATCTGAAAAGAGTCTTCATTTTCAAACTCCAAAAATGATAATTCTGTCCTTTAAAAATTGGGATTATGGACTGCGAATTTATGTTGGTGCTATTAGCTGCCATGGGAAAAAAATGTTTGCTCTAGACCTTGAACCTGGTATTGAGAAATCAAAGAAAAAAAAGACTGCTTGTGCCTAAATTTTTCTCAAAGCTCTGATACCACTTTGTTGGGGGACAAAATTTCAACAAAGATGAAAGAACAATTTTTAATGAAGGAAAATACTAATGCATATATTGGATAAATAGAAATGCAACCTATATATATAGGCTTACAAAGTAACTCCAATACCAATGAAAGATCAAAATAACTTACAAACCCTTTACTATCTAATAATGAAGAACATTAAAGCTAACAATTAACACAAGTTTAATTGTCAACAAATGAAACATAAAAAACAACTCAAAAGACACAAACTTTAACCATCAAATTTAAAGCAATTAACCACCATATTTTGAAGCATTTATTCAACAAATAGATTACTAAAACTTGAACTTTCTTCAATCATCACTCATATTAATGCATATACCCTATAGAAACCGAACAAGGAGTAGCACAAGCCATTATTCGCTCGGTGATTAATTTTAAGAGAGATCCATGGCCTAAAATTTCGGATAACGCAAAGGATCTTGTGAAAAGAATGCTTGACCCAGATCCAAAACGCCGGCTTACAGCTCAACGAGTTCTTGGTAATGTTATTATATAGGTACTGTTTTATTCAGAAATATGTTTTCTTCTATTACGGGCTGTCTAATTTACTTTCGTTGTCTTTGCTGCATTCATATTGCAATTGCAGAACACCCCTGGTTATTGAATTCAAAGAAGGCTCCGAATGTTCCATTGGGTGAAGTTGTTAAGTCGAGGCTTAAACAGTTCTCTGTAATGAACAAACTCAAGAAAAAAGCTTTGAGGGTATGATTTATAATCCATTCATTATTGACATAATTATAAAGGTAGATCCTTTTGTAGTTATAGATGCTAATATATACAGGTGGTGGCGGAGCATTTATCAGTCGAGGAAATGGCTGGAATAAAGGAGGAATTCCGTATGATAGACACAGGCAACAAAGGCAAGATAAACCTTGAAGAACTGCGTATCGGTTTACATAAACTTGGCCATCAAATAACTGATGCAGATCTTCAAATCTTGATGGAATCCGTAAGTATCATCATTCATTCATACATCTTAACAATTGATATTTGTCCTTTACTTTATTCAGACAATGCAAAATAAGATTTTGTATAGTATAATCAACTTCATTCTCCAAATTAACCTTCATGAATTTGTAGGCTGATGTTGATAGGGATGGATCCCTGAACTTCGGGGAGTTTGTTGCTGTCACACTGCATCTTAAGAGAATGGCAAACGATGAACACCTACACAAAGCCTTTAACTTCTTTGATAAAGACAACAACGGCTATATAGAAGTCGAAGAGCTTTGTCACGCACTAAGTGATGAAGGTGACATCACCAGTGACGATGTACTCAACGCGATTATGCATGATGTTGACACAGATAAGGTTTGTTTTCAGCGCGTGCTAATTCCCACATTGCATACATTAGTTAGTCATCTATAGTCACCTTTGATCAATTAATAATTATCAGGACGGACGCATCAGCTACGATGAATTCGTTGCAATGATGAGGTCTGGTACAGATTGGAGAAAAGCCTCAAGGCAATATTCGCGAGAACAATTCAACAGTCTTAGTTCGAAGTTAATGAAGGATGGTTCATTACAGTTAGGCGGCGAGGGCCGTTGAAAATTTTAAAATTTAAGAGAATGTAGAATCAAATGGAAAATTTTCAATTTCTGTATACAATGGAGGGTGGGGTGAGACTGATAATTAGCATCTCTATCTGCATAGATTTCTGTTCATTTTCTTAGTTAGGATTAGGATGAATATATAAGAAAGCAAATGCAGAGATGGAGTTGTAAATATGGTTAATTAACCAAGTCAATCTTGTTGTTGGCATTCATGAAAGAGTTGAAAGTTTGAAAATTTATGCTTACATGCAGCTAAGTATATGTCTTTCTCTTCATTGAAACTTTTCTTGCTTTTTGCGTCATCGAGGAATCATCGCCTTCATTTTCTTACCGAAAATTCTGGAATCGAAGTTAAGAAAACATCTAGTCTCAAGAGAAGCAGATAAAAGAAAGAAGAAAGAATTAGTTGAAGTAATTAAGTATGCCCATCTAAGAATACAACTTGTGATATTCAGAACTCTATGACCGATCAGAAGCAGATGCTAAATAACATGAAGAGGTATGAGTGTTCTTATATTCGCTACAAAAATCTTCTATCGTATCACTTGTATATGTACTCTTTTTCTGTTAATGTGGTCATTAGTCTTTTCTTTCCTACAAATCATCATTCTAGGCACAAAATTTCAAATGTGGATTCTAGATTTGGGATACACAATGTGAGTATTATACAATTTCTGATCATACAGGGATCAAATACTAAAATGTTTGGTGTCTCCACAGGATATCTCAAAGGACTCTCGATCACAAGGTTCCAAACTGACTGACAGTTCTTGAAGAACATTTATCATAGCTAGATCTCAACGGCTAGCAGCATTTGATAAGGATTTCAAGCTCAAGCTGCAATAAACCTTTATATCAATCTGTACACTTAATAACGTGTTGATCTCTTATTTTCCGTTCCACTGAAATATCAAAAACATTTTGGCAGCAAAATAAGCTTCAAGAATAAGCGGAACAATTCTTCTTATTCATATATATCATGGGGAAAAACCAGTAATCCATACCTGATGCATTGACTTCCAACTTTATCACCAGGTTTAAGTTTTGAGGCATCAAGCGATACTGACAACTTAAGTTCAGAAGATCGATAATATAATCTCACTGCAAGATGTGTTGAAGATGTCCA
This sequence comes from Centrapalus pauciflorus, assembly GCA_020465985.1. Taxonomy (NCBI): domain Eukaryota; kingdom Viridiplantae; phylum Streptophyta; class Magnoliopsida; order Asterales; family Asteraceae; genus Centrapalus; species Centrapalus pauciflorus. Next base: position 26,332 of record JAANYP010006422.1, on the reverse strand, counting down.
AGACTGCAAGTCATCTTACAGAAGCTAGCAATGCTTATTTCAATTATTAAACAATGGAGCTCTGATGGAGAACAGTTTAACACAGGTATCAACCGCCTTAACAAGATTACATGATCGAGCATGCAGTATATTTGAGACGGAATCATTTTTATGGTTCAATATCATACAGCATACATAAATCATGAAAAGTTACATTTTAGTTATGCATGTTCTTGACTAGCTAACTCATTGTTCAGTGAAACAATTAATGTAAACACCCTTAGAAGTTAGAAGCGAAAGATCGCTGCAACAGTACCCACATCTATGCATGGATACAAATTAAGTTTTAATCAGATATAGCGATCTTAGATTATCTGTTAGCTGTTCAAAAGGAAACCCTTAATTAGGCAGTGTTTGGTTTGAAGGATTTGGATTTAAAAATACCTTTCCTATCATGTTTGGAAAAAAAGTGATCTAGAAAAGAATATAAACTCGTTTAGCATTCTACAATCTCCTAACCTCAGACTTTTTAGATACCCTCTTGCCCATTGCATATTCAAATTCCATCAATTTTAAACCCTATCGTTTGGTTCAGGAAATGGAATTCGAAAGAATTGTAATTTAGATTTAGCTTGTTAGTAATATTTGATAACAAAAAGTAAGAGTTAAATTTTATTTAGATACCACTAAATTCTTTTTTCATAGAAATATAACATTCCTACCAACTCATACATGAATTAGATTACAATCCATACACAAATTAAGTTCCAATCTATATTCTTAATCAATACTAAAAACTATCATTTACCCCTCACACCAAACACATTAATAACAGTGGAAAAAATTTAAGTACTTACATTTCTACATGATAACACTTGGTATTTTCGTGTTTATGATGTAGGGATATTGTGCCCGATACCAATTATAAAATATAAGAAATGTATTACGAATTACAATTCAAGAAATGAAATCACAATACACGGAAATAAATAAAGTACAGAAATTAAAATTACAAATAAAAGAAATAATAATACGGAAAGTAAATTACAATACGGAAAATAAAGGCTGAGTCTCGTGTTTGACACGATTCCCTTAAAACAGATTCGAAGTCTGTTTCCCAGGGTACAACAGCCAAAGCAGCGTGTACTGCCGGAGGTAACCAACTTGCCTGAAAGAACACGTGAATTCAAAGTGATCTTCGTTCTTGGAAGCAGCAACGTCTTGCCGTTAAAGTGTAAAAGCTTTCAAATATCTCAAGTGTTTCCAGAATATTTTTTAAGTAATTTGGTGTGTTGAATCTCCTATTATTTTATAGGAAATTTGAGTTGAAACAACAAAATTAATCATCTTCTTAATTACAAAAACCGTTTTGTAATACTCCATTATTACAAAGTTTATTGTCAATTAATCATGAGTAATTATGTGTTGAAACCAAATAGTAACAGCTCATTAAATTAGTCAGCCGCTGATTTAATTATGAGTTCTGGTACGAAACCTGCTCGCCGGACAGCTTGGGCCTGAAGTTGCTGATCAAGGTTGGCCGAACAGCTTGAGCCTCACGCTGCTGCTGACCAGCCTTGGCCGAAACCTGCTCACAGGTTTGACCCGAACAGCTTGAGCCTGTCCTTCACGCAACCTGCTCTCACGGAGCTGCATTCGTGTCCGCAGGTGCTGGCGTACACGAGTTCAGTGGATTTTAGCCTTCGGGGTCCAAGATTTGCACCCCCCCCCCCCTGCGCGCGGGTAGGCATTGGAGTAAAACCACAAACAATCTTGCCATGGCTTTGAACACTCCTCCTTATAAACCCACTTTGGTTTCATCTTCCTTCCTATGTGGGACTCTCTTCACCCACTTAGAAGAAGTTTCAATCATTCCAAACACCAATCTTTGAGCATCGATATCTCATTCATCTTAGCTCCGTTTTGGACGTTCTTTATATCGTTGGAATCCTCTCTTCAAGGAGAATACAAACCCACAAAATATTCATTATATATATCACAATTATATATAATTATATTTGGTCCAAAAACATGAAAAATACACTTTTCCTTTGAAAAATTTACACTTTTTTCCAACAATCCCCCACATGAATGAGAGATCGATCGAAAACACATTCCAATCATCCCTCACAATGTATAGTAACGGCTGAAACGGGTTTCGGCCACTTTGGTATGTCTTTGATATCCGCTCGTCGTAAAGCGTTCAAAAATAATTTATAAAAACACCAATCACCTTAACTTATAGCTAGGGTAAGTGGGATCGTCTCCTCAGGGAGCATGTGGTTATCAATAATATTCTACGATAGTTATTAACTAATAATAAAAACTAATTATTAAACTAATTGAAGGAAGGAAGCAATTGAGAGGAACGTTGGAAAATTAATTATAGCTTTGTTAAGAAAACTTAAAGAAAATAAGAACGCCAACGACTTCGGGTTTAAGGTTTGGGTGGAATTATGGATAATTGATCTAAGGTTGCTAATTATTTAATTATTTATGATTCCGATTAATTATCTTTGTAACCTAACCACATAGACATAGTTATGACAATCACATCTATCGCAATCCGTATTTTGGGCACGAATCGTGTCATGTTCACAGTCCGTCTTAACTCCTAATCTAATGAGCTCGGCACGGCATGTAACACGGCTACGACGCGTCTTACGATAAAGATATAAATAGAAGCGAACGGAACAATATCTTTAAATAATAATCACACAGAAAACTAATAAAACATATCGTTCGTTACAATAATAAATCAACGAAAAACATAAATACTTAAATAATAAACAAACCCTTGAATGATAATAGCGTGATAATCATCAACCAACGCGTACGAAACATTGAACTTGTCAGGAACAACCTTCGTAGTTGTTGGATTGATGGGGGAAAGATGGAGCGTAGAAGGAACCAAACCCCAAACCTTTCGCCGTTGGTTTCGCGCAGACTACATCGCGATGGATGAATCTGGACTTTTCTTCCTCTTTTCTCTTCAATTTCTCCTCAAAATATGTGTCTTTTTTCGTCTGGAAGCTTGTCATATATATAGGCAGCTCTGAAAAACCCTAAAAATCACGAAATTAATATTTTATGGGTTGGGCGCAGCCGTGGGCGCAGGCCTGCGCCCCGCCCTGCGCTTGGGTCTAAAATCGCGTATTTTGGCAGAATAAATCATTCTGTTGAGCACTCGGTTGGGGAGCAGGGCTGCGCCCCAGTCTGCGCTTGGCTTTCTATAAATCTTCTCCGATTGCGCTCAAATCTGCCAGACTTTTACTTGAGAGGATTACCTACATGCGTAATGAGTTTTATCAATAGTAGAACATTCCAAGGCACAATTTACTCATTTTAACTCCTTTTAAGATTTAACCCTTCAATTGATAAAAACAATTAAATGTAGCATTATACCAATACTTTATACATAAAATAATATCATTTAAACACATTAAAGTCGGTATAAAATGATCCGATCAGTCTTCAATAAATTGACGTAACCATTCGGCTTCTTCACCACATTTATCTAATGCGATGAATTCAGATTCCATCGTAGATCTAGCTATCACTGTTTGCTTGGAAGACTTCCAAGAAATAGCAGCACCACCAAGTGTAAATACATATCCACTTGTAGATCTAGAATCTTTTATATCGGATATCCAATTCGCATCGCTGTATCCTTCTATCACAGCTGGATATCTCTCATAACGCAGTCCGTACTCTCGAGTATATCTCAAATACCGAAGTACTCGTATCACACTTTTCCAATGAATCCGACTCGGATTACTCGTGTACCTACTTAGCCTGCTTACAGCATATGCTATGTCCGGTCTGGTACAAGACATTAGATACATTAGACTGCCTATAATTCTTGAGTATTCTAGTTGATTAACACTTTCACCTCTATTTTTCGATAGATGTTGACTAGTGTCAATTGGAGTTCTAGCTATACTAGAATCACCATTACTAAATTTCTCAAGAATTTTATCCACATAATGAGTTTGACTTAACACAAGACTATCTTGGGTTCGTGTGATTTTAATACCAAGAATCACTTCCGCTAAACCCATGTCTTTCATGTCAAATTTGGATTTCAACATCTCTTTCGTTGAATTAATCATTCTTTCGTTACTACCAACGATAAGCATATCGTCTACGTATAAACAAAGAATGACATATCCATGTTTTGTATCTTTCATGTACACACACTTGTCGCACTCATTAATTTTGAATCCACATTCTAGCATGACGTGGTCAAACTTTTGATGCCATTGTTTGGGAGCTTGCTTCAAGCCATATAATGACTTAACAAGCCTACAAACTTTCTTTCCACATCCAGGAGCACTAAAACCCTCGGGTTGCTCCATGTAGATTTCCTCTTCTAAATCACCGTTTAGAAAAGCCGTCTTCACATCCATTTGGTGCACTTCTAGATTTCTTATTGCGGCAATCGCAAGCACCAATCTAATGGATGTTATTCGCGTCACCGGCGAATATGTATCAAAGTAATCAACACCCTCCTTTTGTTTGTAACCTTTGATTACCAACCGTGCTTTATATTTATCAATGGAACCATCAGGTTTCATTTTCCTCTTAAAAAGCCATCGGTAACCTAGTGGTTTACAACCTTCAGGAAGGTCCACTAGTTCCCAAGTATGATTTTGTAAAATTGACTCAATTTCACTCTTGATGGCTTCTTTCCATTGAGGTCCTTCAGAAGAAGTTACCGCGTCTCGGTAAGTTTTGGGTTCACTTTCAACCATGTAAGTGACAAAATCATCTCCATATGATTTTTCAACCCTTTTCCTTTTACTTCTTCTAGGCTCAACCTCTTCTCTTTCAGGTTGTTCTAATGTCTCATCTTGGACATTTTCGTCAATTGATTTAAACGAACTAGCACGATCCTTTTGTAAACAAGGAAATATATTCTCAAAGAAGGATGCATTCCTTGATTCCATGATGGTATTCTTGTGAATTTCTGGATTTTTAGACTCATACACAAGAAACCGATAGGCACTACTATGATGTGCATAACCAATAAATATGCAATCAACCGTTTTAGGTCCTATCTTTTGAGCCTTAGGTGCCGGTACAACAACCTTTGCTAGGCACCCCCACACTCGTAAGTACTTATATGATGGCTCTCTTCCCATCCGAAGTTCATACGGTGTTTTATCCATTTTCTTGCGGGGTATCTTATTCAAAAGATAAGTAGCCGAGAGGATAGCTTCCCCCCACATTTCTTGGCTCATTCCCGAACTTATTAACATGGCATTCACCATTTCTTTCAAGGTTCGGTTCTTTCTTTCCGCAATACCATTTTGTTGAGGTGAGTAAGGAGCGGTGAATTCGTGTCGGATTCCATGTTGAGCACATAAATCCGCAAACGGTGACACATATTCACCACCTCGATCACTTCTTACAACCTTAATCTTTTTGTTGAGTTGGTTCTCAACCTCTTGTTTGTATAAAACAAACTTCTCGATTGCTTCATCTTTACTTTTCATCAAGTAAACATAGCAATATCTTGTACAATCATCAATAAACGTGATGAAGTACTTATTACCACCTCTCGTAGGAATGGATTTTAAATCACACACATCCGTGTGAATCATATCAAGTGGTTCGGTTATTCTTTCAACCGATTGGAAAGACGATCTTGTAAGTTTGGCTTCAACACAAGTTTGACATTTATAATTTGAATCAATATGAAAAGATGGAATGCAATTTAACTTGATTAAACGACGTAAAGAATTAAAATTGACATGTCCAAGACGACCATGCCATACGTTAGAAGACTCTGTCAAATAAACCGAATTTGTAGTCGTTTTATTAAAATTGCTTTTCAAAATCATCAAGTTTATTTTGAACATTTCATTCAAAGCAAAACCTTCTCCAACAAAATGACCATTCTTGGTCAAAACAAATTTATCAGATTCAAAAACCATTTTAAATCCAAACTTGTTTAACAGCCATCCGGAAACCACATTCTTTCGAATTTCCGGTACATACAAAACATTTGTCAACTTAAGATCTTTCCCGGATGTCATCTTCAAGATCACATCACCTTCACCTTTGACATCAACCGTATCAAAGTTTCCCATGAAGATCTTTTTTCCATTAACTACTTTCAAAGTAGTAAACAAACTTTTCTCCGAACACACATGTCGGGTAGAACCAGTGTCAATCCACCATTCATTCGGTTCAGATTTTACCAATTCTACATCAGAAACCATAGCGGTGATATTCACATTCATCACACTTGCAACTTCACCGTTGCCTTCAAGAACCACGCATGGTTCAAGATCTAAATCAGAAAGCAATTCTGATTTCTCACTATGATTGGCAAAATTATTCTCATTTTGACCTCCAATCAAATTAACCATCTTCTTAATCGATGGTTTAGCAATAGATGTTAAAATTGAAATCATCGGCCGTGACACAATTCCATCTAACACTTCCATTTTTCTTTAACGTCTAAAGAAAATAAACTCTTTATAATTTTAAATAAAGAAATTTTTCACTTTATAATAAAATTACACTTTTATTATAAACAAAGTCAAATCCTTTAATTGATCAAACTTGAATCAACCGTTCAATTTAATCACTTTGAAACAAAATAAATCTTTTATTATAACCAACTTTATCACTAAAATTGAAAATTGAATCTGCCGTTCAATTTAACACCAAAGTGATAACATCAAAGTGAAAAAATGAATCAACCGTTCAATTTAATCAGTTTATAATAAAATTAAATCTTTTATTATAAACAATGTCAAATACTTCAATTGACAAAACTTGAATCAACCGTTCAATTTAATCACTTTATAACAAAATTAAATCCTTTTAATTATAACCGATTTTATCACTAAAATTGAATCTGCCGTTCAATTTAACACCAAAGTGATAACACCAAAGTGAAGAATGAATCAACCGTTCATTCAAACACTTGTAACCCGAACGAGAATAGTAACAAATTTTATATTAAAAGTTAAAATTGAATCATCCGTTCAATGTTTAAGAAACCAAAAGTGAATAATCGAATCTGCCGTTCAAATTAAACACTTGATCAAGGCTGTTGCAAAAATTAAATCCGTCTCGAAACCAAAACTCGTTTGTAACGAAACAGAAATAATTAAATGAAATGGAAACACAATTGCTTCGAGACAAAACTCGTTTGAATCGAAACAATAATGTAATAGAAACTTTTACTTCGAGACAAAACTTGTTTGAATCGAAGAAACAATTTCTCTAAAATTCCTAAATTTTATAACCGGTATCGTGGTTGTAAAATCTGTTTTAAGATTGTAAGGGATATTGTGCCCGATACCAATTATAAAATATAAGAAATGTATTACGAATTACAATTCAAGAAATGAAATCACAATACACGGAAATAAATAAAGTACAGAAATTAAAATTACAAATAAAAGAAATAATAATACGGAAAGTAAATTACAATACGGAAAATAAAGGCTGAGTCTCGTGTTTGACACGATTCCCTTAAAACAGATTCGAAGTCTGTTTCCCAGGGTACAACAGCCAAAGCAGCGTGTACTGCCGGAGGTAACCAACTTGCCTGAAAGAACACGTGAATTCAAAGTGATCTTCGTTCTTGGAAGCAGCAACGTCTTGCCGTTAAAGTGTAAAAGCTTTCAAATATCTCAAGTGTTTCCAGAATATTTTTTAAGTAATTTGGTGTGTTGAATCTCCTATTATTTTATAGGAAATTTGAGTTGAAACAACAAAATTAATCATCTTCTTAATTACAAAAACCGTTTTGTAATACTCCATTATTACAAAGTTTATTGTCAATTAATCATGAGTAATTATGTGTTGAAACCAAATAGTAACAGCTCATTAAATCAGTCAGCCGCTGATTTAATTATGAGTTCTGGTACGAAACCTGCTCGCCGGACAGCTTGGGCCTGAAGTTGCTGATCAGGGTTGGCCGAACAGCTTGAGCCTCACGCTGCTGCTGACCAGCCTTGGCCGAAACCTGCTCACAGGTTTGACCCGAACAGCTTAGAGCTGTTGACCAGCTTGAGCCTGTCCTTCACGCAACCTGCTCTCACCCGGAGTAAAAAAGTTGTCTCGCACGAGCCCTGATTTTCGGAGCTGCATTCGTGTCCGCAGGTGCTGGCGTACACGAGTTCAGTGGATTTTAGCCTTCGGGGTCCAAGATTTGCACCCCCCCCTGCGCGCGGGTAGGCATTGGAGTAAAACCACAAACAATCTTGCCATGGCTTTGAACACTCCTCCTTATAAACCCACTTTGGTTTCATCTTCCTTCCTATGTGGGACTCTCTTCACCCACTTAGAAGAAGTTTCAATCATTCCAAACACCAATCTTTGAGCATCGATATCTCATTCATCTTAGCTCCGTTTTGGACGTTCTTTATATCGTTGGAATCCTCTCTTCAAGGAGAATACAAACCCACAAAATATTCATTATATATATCACAATTATATATAATTATATTTGGTCCAAAAACATGAAAAATACACTTTTCCTTTGAAAAATTTACACTTTTTTCCAACATATGATTGGAGGTGCGAGACCACTGTAAGGGGCTTTTCCCTTAACTTAATTAGGGGCACTACCCCGAGGACCCAGCAAGGGGGCATAACACCCTTAGCATTGGGTGTAGCTGCGGGTGGGTGGATGGGGTGGCATATGGTAGGGCAAGGTATAGGTGGGGTGTGTAGGTAGGTGTATGTATGTTCGGGTGAGTAGAGTAGCTATTACAAGCGTACACACGAGCATTTATGATGGTATGTATGTTACCTCAAACTGAGTAAGGTGTTTCTTCCTCTTCACAAGGAAACATAGATTGGAACGAATTTTCTTTGTTGTTGTCCTCTTTTTTGTATTGTAAGTTTTTTTGCCCTTATTGATTGGGACCTAAAAAAGGACACTAAAAAGTTTCTTTAAACATGTAGGAAAATAAACTAAGAGTAATATGCTAAGAATAACAACAACTTTTTGCATTGTAATTGATTATAACCACATTATTTATTTTTTATCTTTAATAACATCAACTTTTATATATTTTTTTTACCGATTATAACCATTTTTTTTACGTGTAAACCTACTATAATAGGTTACCATACTTTTTATTATTAAAATAACAATATCTTTTTATATTTTTACCAATACAACAACATACCAAATTAAAATCCTAAATTATCTTTAATTTTAAGTTTTACCCTTTAAATTCCTCAAACACCAAAACACATTCATCTACATTTTTCGTTTCACCTTTTGTAATTCACAAGAAAGAAAGAGTAACACATTTATCTACACCTTTTATTTACGGTTCATAGAGAGAGGGGAGAGAGAAAGAGAGAGCGAATGTCAATGTTTAATGACCAAGAGAATTGTGAGCCTACTATGAAAGGGTCTCTGTGAAGCCAACATTAATGATTGAGAGAAAGAGAGATCTCCATCGAAGGCTCTTAGTGCAATGATGAAGGAATGAAAGGATGAGAGATATGTTCTCTAACATAGGGCTCGAACAACAAATTGAATTTGTTAAAGGATTTTTTTGCATCTAAACGAAAATCATAGCAGATCGATCGAGACCAAGGTTTCTAATCTTTTAGATTTACTTTTTAGGTCCAGGTTTAGATAAAAACTATAGATATATAATTTCTATGATAGTTAAAAATGCAAACGATAGTTGATATATTTTATGTTTAACCATAACTGTTTCTAGGTAACATTTGAGCTTTCATATATGGCGGCTTTTGAACCAATTTTCATGAATGGCTGGGTACTTATATATGGGTTTGAGTTTTTGATCTATGATTGGGAACATCTAAAGGGTATCTAGGTATTCCTCTTGTTGTATACTTATTGTCAAGTGGTTGTGGATTCAAGTACTACAAGGACAAGTGGTATTGACCATATTGTAACTTGTAAGTTGCTTTAAAATAAAGATTGGGAGAACATAAGTAATAAAGTGAATTACAAATCTTGTCCTTGTGGTCAGGTTTAAGTCGCTTTAATAAGTACAAAAACATCCCTATATTTGAGTGTTCTGCGCATTATTGGACATTTGTACGTTAAGTTTAACGGTCCAGTCGTCAGATTATTCAAAATGACAATTATGCGCGGATGCGCCCCTTTCAAATATACACTTTTGGTCCCTAATTTTTGCAACTACTTTCTTCTTTATTCCTTATAAGACATTTTTACTATTACTATTATTAATACTTATTTTTCTTTACATGTATTATTAGAAATTAATTATAGTATTATTAAAATATTTTTGTTACATTCATTAACATAATATGATTATATCTAGATATAAAATTACATTATGAAAATACTTTATACACACACACACACATATATATACATATATATATTGGGGTTCGATTGAGAAATTTTGTGCATCGAGGCACCATTGAGATTTTTTGTGCATCGGACTATCTACCAAGGGCACACAAAGGGCATTTAGGGGATATTAAATGTATGAAAATTATTTTTGAATTTAAATGTTTTTTTGTATTTTTCAGCGTAGTATTATAAGTATCATATTTATTGATAGTGAATGTATATATTTAAATTTATTTACACAATTAAATTAATTTGGGTAACTAATAAATCTAAATGACAAAAATTTATAGTAAATCAAAAGGTTTCTTTGTCGATATAACTATTTTTTTATTATTATAATAAATATATTTAACTAAGATATTAAAAAAGATTCATTTCAATATATTTTTAGAAAAACATTTAAGTTACTAATTTTAATTCTTTTATGTGGCATCGATAGTTTTACTTTATTATAACATATAGATATAGATGTTCCCAGGAAGAGGGAAGAGGTCAAAAGTAAGATCCTATTTAGAATACCATTATGAATTTTTTTTTTTTTATCCCTACAGAGGGGATTCACTACTGAAGCTAAGAAAAGGCTGGATCAAGAAAAGGGGGTACTACGAGCCCTTTGCCCCGCACATCTAACCAGTTCGCGTAGGGCCTTTATGACACAATTAATAGTTCGATTCCTTTTCAATTAGGCCTTGCTCTAATTTCTTAAGTGTGGCTAATGTTTAATGGAATAATTATTTTGATCTATAATTCTCTAAATTATCTTTTACTATATAATATGCATGTGTATATATATTCATTAAACAGTAATGAGAATTAATTAAAGCATAAATAAGATTTAAATACAAATTAATTAAAGCATGCCAATGAATCTTCCATATTAAAAACATCTTTAATGTTTTGAGTAAATAGACGCAACCCCATACACGGTGGGGAAAAAATGTTATGCACTGTTCATTTTAATTTATCATGATATAATCTATCTATACTATTAAAAGAGTAACTATACTCATTTCTGGTGAAGCCACGTGTCGTCACCATGAATCGACACGTGGCTTTTATAGATTTCAAAAATAATAAGTAAATTTAAATCAAATCTATCCAAATCTAATATAATCCACTTTTAAATTCAAATCAAATCAAATCAAACAAAATCTAATACTCTATAAACTTATTAATTAAATCTATCCAAATCTAAAACAATCCACTTTTAAATTCAAATCAAATCAAATCAAATAAAATCTGATAATCTACTAACTTATTAATTATAAGATAATATAATAAAAGTTTAAAAAATATATAAGAAAATAATTACTCTTCATATATATTTAGAAATATACAAAATTAATAGGTCATAATAAATAATAATATTATCTTATATACTTTTGTTTAAAAAATAACAATTATATCTTTATATTTTTATTTATTATATTTTATATATATTAAAATATCCGCGTAGTACGCGGGTAATAAACTAGTATGACATTATAAAAAAAGTATTCTGTATATTTATTTTACTATTTTCTTAAAATATCGATCACCATATTATTTTTCTCAACCGGGACACTTGGCTATGGCCGAGGACAACACATGTAATAGGACATCAAGTTTTTAACCTAATACATATTATACTAGCCCAACTTTAGCCCAATACACCCAAAGACTGAGGCTTTTTCAATCCCACGGAGTCTGGTAAGGAGGAACGGTTGTAACACTGCTGTCAAAAAAGTATAAGGGGGCGTTTGGTTCGCGGATTTTCTGGGATTCCCTGGGATTTGCATTTAAAATCCTGTGTTTGGTTCGCAGATTTCAGTAAGGATTTGAAATCCCAGGATTTCTGAAATCCCTTCCTTCTTTGTTATTTAAAAACCCAGCCTCCCCCATAGGATTTTAAATCCCAGTTACCTTGCATTTTTCAGATTAACAAATTTTTCTTAAAAGATAATGTAGATTCTTTGACAAAATCCTGACAAATGCAAATGCTGCATAATGCAAATCCTTTGACAAAATGCAAATCCCAAGGAAAAAAATCTGCGAACCAAACGCCCCCTAAGCGTCAGGAAGTTCCTAACGTCTCTCTCGATTCTCAAAGAATAGAGATGGGAATTGTCTATCACGCTACCTTCTTACCCTTTAGCATCTTTTATGAACGTCAATTTTGGTTACGAACCCTCGAGTATCCTTTTCTCCCTCTTTTACAAATTATGTTAACTTTTTACAATTTCATAAACCTTTGAACATTGATGTGAGCTTCATGATAGTTTGAAACATATATAAATTCTGATCCATGTGAATTATGAATTGTAAATTTGTAATCATATCATGGTAATATATCACATATGTGCCTATTTAATTTGTAAGCAGAAGGGACCATTTTTCATGAATAATCTTTGGTTATTTGATTTATGTTAATTTGTTACAATTTATGTTTTCACATAAGGAAATCCATTTGGTTATTTGATCATCAATGAGCTCAACATTAATTATATGATCAACGTTCACACAGCGCACAAGCCTACAATCATGATAAATGAGTTCCTTGTTGCTTGGTTTTTGATTAATTAGTTGTCGTTTCTAGTTTTTAGAGGCCTTTACTGTACGTTTGGATGATTGCGAATTTTATTTATGTTATTTGATTTCTTGTTTGACTTATGTTACCAGTTATGCTATTTGATATCTTATTTCTAATACATTTGGTTTGTTATTTCTTTAATTTGTAGGTGTAGACTCATGGTTATGAACTCATCGCTTATAGCTGTATAAGTGTTGATTGAGTAACAACTAACAAGAAAAATAAGAAGAAAAGAATAGATAGAATCAAAGAAAAAAAACACCCAGTGCTATATATTTATGGTTACAACTTGTTTAATTACTATTTTATTATAGTCTATGTCAAGGTTGTCAAGATCGAGATCTTACCTAGGATCGTTTTTGTCTCTACAAGATCGGGATCGTAGGATCGGATCGAGATCGTAAGATCTTAACAAAAACAAAAGATCACTACTTTTAAAATTTTTTCAAGGTATTATAATTTGTGATTTTATATTATAAATTAATTATATAACACTTCAAAAAATTATATATACAATAAATAGGGAAACAACGTACATTCATATTTAATATATTTATGGTCATCAAAAAAAAAATCAACCAATCATACATCCTATAATTTGACTCACTATCCTGATGGATAAAATGATTGGATCTAGGTAAAAGGTTAGATCGAATCGGTGAATGATTTCACGAGAACCCGATTAAAAGAGTTCGGACCAAGTAAAAGGTAGGATCAGATCTGTGACAGATCCTATGATCTTAAGAATGATCCCATGATCCTACATCCGATCTTGTTATAAAACGATCCCACACTGATCTTGAATGAAATTACTTGGTAGGATCGACCGATCCTACGATCTTAATCACGATATTAACAATCATGGTCCATGCTATTAATTAGTATGTTTTTACATTCAGAGCCTTTGGGTATCCAAACTAGGCACCTAGCTTAACTAGCTTTCAAGCTCTTTTAAAATATAGTATGTTGTATGTTTCAAAAATTTAGAGGACATTAATACTGTATCTAGTTCTGGGCATAAAAATACTCAGGACTGATTCTGCTAATGTCTCACGACGTCCTTATATACATTATTGATGGCAAAGTTACAGTTTATAACAAGAAATTATTTCACTTTATCCAATACATTGATTTCCATCCAAAGATGTAATATTGATCATGAAAATAATGTATTTCATCTGGAATCGAAGAAAGAGAGATCATATAATATATAATTTTTTTGTTTTTCTTAATGTCATCGGTCGTGATTCAACTTAATCTAAAAGTTTCATTTTTCTTAATGTCTATAGAAAAATAAAATCATTATCTATTTATATAATAAAAGAGAACACAAATTGTCACGTGACATCACCACATTAAATCTAAAAAGATAAATACATCATATTATTTTTTTTAAAATAAAATAAAATAAAGGATAAATACAATTCATTATTTATTATATCTATAAACATTAATAAATAATTAATTTTATCCACTATTTACATTATCTATTTATGTTATTTACCATCATTATCCATTATCCATTTGATAATTTTTAGCTAATTTGAATCTAAACTTAAAAAAAGCCTTATATTATATAATTTATCTACAAACTTCAAATAAAATATAAAAATAAATAAGATATTATTATAAATGAAAATAATACAATATTATTAATTAACATCTAAAAAAGATAAGTACTCATTATTATGTCTAATTAAAAAACCTATTATGTGCTATAAATTTTTTAAAATATAGTAAACATAAATAAAGATCACAACCAATATTAGATATAAGTAAAACGTAAACATAATACAATATTAATAAAATCATATTTAATAACATTTTAAAATATATATAAACATTAAGTTTTATGTAAAATTGAAACTTTAAATTATATCGATTAAATACGAATAAATTTAATAATAAAATATATTTTAAAAATTGTTAAAAAAGTAACTACTATTTAATATTAATTATGACAAATATGAAATACAATACTATTATTGTATTTTTTTAATAACATTTAAGATTTATATGTTTTATTTTTATGCATACATAAACTTTATATAACCAATTATTTATTAAAATTTATCCACGTAATACGTGAGTACATAAACTATTATATAATTAAAGAGAACATCAAACGCCACGTGTCAACTCCTTGTTTCATCAAAAAAGATAAATACAACTTATTATTATAAAAAATAAAAAATAAATCAATTTATTATTTTTTTAAAAGGATAAATATACTGTATTATTTTTTAATCTATAAATAATAAAGGATAAATACAATTATTATTTAAAAAATATAAATACATTCTATTAATTTTTAATCTTTAAATATTAATTTGTAATAAAATATATAAGTATTATATTATGTATAAACTAAAATCTCAATTTGTATTACTTAAAATATATTAAGTTAAAAATAAAAGATTTAAAAAAATCATTAAAAACAACTACTATTTACATCATTTATAGATATAGATTTTATATAAATAAGTTTTATTCACGTAACACGTGAGACATAAACTAGTTACTTATGAAGACAAAATGAATTGTGAATCTATTGTTCAACAAACATTATAAAAAATTTTAACTAAGAAAACTTTTACCACTTGTAAAAATCATAAATGAATAATGAATTGTTCGTCCAATCTATCGTTTTATAATAAATATCAAACTTTTATTGTCGAGGACTTTGAACATTACAAGTGAAAACCTAAATCAACCATTCAATTTAATCATTCCAGTATTTTGAATTCCACCAATGTTTAACACCGAAAATGCAGACGGATCCAAGAACTTTTTTTTTATCGGTGTTGCTATTTTAGAGGAAGTTAAACGATAGTTTTGTTGAGTTTTATCAAAACGGGGTCTGATCATCAAAATCAATAAAACTAATATAACAAATATTTCTAAATTAAAAGTACAATATTATCAAAAGTGACAAGGCTAATAATTGTTTATCTTTTAATAGAATCATTAAGATGTCATTTTATATTTGAATAAACATTTACGTTATTTACATATATACAGTGCCGGTCCTATCATTTTTTAGGCCCGGGGCATATACTTAAAAAGGGCCCTCTATATATATAAGCAATATTCGTATAAAAAAGTTACAATTAAATAATATTGATTTTGTTGCACTATTGTCAATGTTATGTCTTTAAAAACTTCACAATCTATCATTGTGTAATGTTTTCATGGTGCTTCTCTGAATTTTTACTCAATCCAAAACACCGCAAAAAAAAAATTAATATTAACATCGTATGATTATAAATTGGGTAAAAATTGCATACAATATTGAATTATATTTTTATTAGTAAATTGAAAAAAATAAATTTAAATTTTAAATGATTCATAATAAATAGTAACATGAAAAAAATAACATCTTAAAAAATATATACATATCTCATTAGTATTTTTAATAATCGTATAATAAATAACATAAATCACGTGATAAACAAAAATAAAAAAATCAAACACATTGAAAAACAAAAGTATGAATATTGAATTTGATGGATTGTATATTGATATAAAGGAAGTAGACGATATTTAAATATGAAAATCCAAGTGATAGTGATGAGATATAAAAAATAAGAAAAATACACACAATGGGATTTGAACCCATGCCATTAAAGTTCCAGAGTGAGATGACTACCAGCTGAACCAACACATTATTTATAATTTTTTCGCACAAAACACATATAACTTAATACTGGACTGCTGGGCTATATTAACATGTTAAATTTTTTTGGCTCTCTTAGAGTGATTGGGCCCTGGGCGGTGGCCCAGATGGACCAGGCCCAAGCCCGACCCTGCATATATAGTTATGAATTAAACTGTAACAAAGTAAACAATTAATAAATGAATCAAGCAAACCATTAAATTGAAGCTACGTTAACTTGTTAATTTTGTTACGGCCTCTAAAACAGGAAAATGATGGGTCATGGGACCATACCATACATACACAAAAAATTGAAAAAGTTAATTATATATAGTTAATCAGTTGTGCGTTTTGTAAGTAACAAGTTATATATGTCCTTAATTTTAGCTTCAATTCGCGAAGTCGAAATAAATTTGTGGCCGACTTTATGATCTACGTGTTGTTTTTTTAAGGCTGGGGCGTTTCCGGCCACACGCACGCAACAAGTCCTTTTTTTTTTTTCAGATCGAGTTGGAGACTAGTTATGATCGATCAACATTACGTACACTTCATGTCATCTTTAAGATGTATGTTGGCAATCAACATCAAATTAAATGTGTATATTACGATGGCCATATGCATAGACGAATCTAGAAAGCATGATTATTGGTGGCACCATAACACATACATAGAATGTTCATTTTTTGGATTGTTTGGTTTTTTTTTTTTTTAACCAGGTCAAGTATTTTTGGATTAATAATTATTTCAAAGAGTCAAACAATTAATTCAACCAATTAAAAAATGCTAATAATATATACCAAAGTAGCAAACGTTGATTAACTATTTATATAAATGGAAGGAATAAAAAAATCATGTATTTATTGAAACTAAAGAGCATGTATTCTGTTTGATCTAATGCAAGTCTAATTGGAGCACAACTAATTGGTAGCATTTAGGTTTAAAAAAAATTCATACTAGCTAGATTATCCCCAAAGCACTGGTGGCATGGGCTACCACTTGGGCCTTCTTGCATCCGCCCATGGCCATATGCTTGAAAAACAGTAATAAATAATCGTATTAAAAGCCACAACTAGAAATACAACAGAAATACAAATACCAATTGGGTTTAGTCCATTTGGTATGAAGGTGACGTGAAAGTGAGAGGTTACAAGTTTGACTCCTGTCGAAAGCAAATTGAAATTTAGGTTTTTTTGAACTCACTTATATCTCCACCCTCTTACCGCTAGGCCAAAGGCCAATGATAAATTGAAATTTAGGTGGAGAAAATAAGTTGTAAAGTCCCCACTTGAAGCAAATACTAGTTTAGAAATAGGAGTCAGATAGTTTGCCGTTAAAGAAAAAACAGAAATACAAATAAAATAAAATCACAATGATTGAATTGAATCCATAACTATAAACAATTTCATCACATATATAACTGTTAGCATTAATTTTAGATTAAAAACTAATAAAAATATCATAAATTTAGTTCTAGTATTGTTTACGGTTTTTAACAATAAAGGTAAGTAGGTTATTATTATAAGGGAAAATTATATAAAACACTAACATAGTTTTGATATTTTTTGATTAAAATTCTTGTATCAAAAACGATTCTGTAAAAGTCCTTCAACTAGAATTTTTTTACAAATTGTGTTGTTTTACGAGATTTTTTAAGGATTTTTCAAAGATTTTGTTAAGTTAATAGACTTTTGTGGAAACATTTTATGTGTAGTGATTATTATCAAAATGTTTTTAAGTTGATAGACTTTTATGGAAACGTTTTTGATGTAACAACTTATTCGAAAAATATATATTGAGGGTGCGTTAGTTTTTTACATGATTTTCCCTTATTATAATTCTAAACTAGTTTATAACCCACGTATTACGTGGATATTTTTATTTAAATTTATTTATATAAAATGTATATGAGTAAAAATAAAAACATACAAAAAATAATAATTGTGTTTATTTTTTATTATTTACAGATTAAAAAATAGAGTATATTTATCTTTTTTAAAAATATTAAAATTCTATTTATCTTTTATTTTTTATAAGTTGTAATTATCTTTTTGGTGAACGCAGAGGTGACACGTAACATTTAATGTTTTCCTTTATTATACATAATAATAATAATTTCCACAACTAATTCAAATTTTTAGATTTGGATCTAATTATGATTATTATGGATAATAATGATAGATATTTATTTTAGGTAAACATTAATTTTAAATGTTGCAAAATCTAATTTATTATTAATTAATTAATGAAAAAAATAAACTCAGGATTTAATGCAATTAAGTTAATCTATTAAATTTGGAAAAAGAGGTGGAAAAATAAAATTTCCTTGTATTGTAGAAGTGACATATATGAATTGTTCTGTTTTATTATAATATATAGGTTAATCAATGGTCCAGAAACTCCAAGTGGTTTTCTTATTTTACATAGTATAAAAAATTTGATTCATATGTGAAATCAATGTAATTACTATAACTAACATTAGTGATAGTAAAACGAATCGTTTTGATGCCGGCCCCACCGTAACAATTTCCTTCAATTCATTTCACCAATTTCCATTATTTACAAAATTAGCCCATGTAGTTTGTATTAAATTTTAGATTTGGTCCCTAAACTTTCAATTTTCCAAAAGAGTAAAGGACATTTTTGGTCCTTGTAGTTTGATGGTTTACCCGGATTCAGTCCTTTAACCATAATAAGGTCAAATTTCATCCCTATTTTGCTAATTTTGTGCCCTTTTAGTCCCTCGTCCGTTAAACTTAACGACACAACCGTTAAATTTGTAAGAATGACATTTTTACCATTTTCATTAAGACGCTTTTAGTCCCTATGGTTTTATTATTTACCCATTTATAGTCCAACATTTATTTTTTTATTTTATCTTTATAATTATATCATTTATAGACATACTTAATTTATTATAAACACTTATTTTATTTATAAATATAGTTATGTTTTAATATTTTATTTACATTTACAATTGTTCGTATTTTATTTAAAATTTAACTTTTATTTTAATTTAAGTATATATTTCTTTACTAATTTATTTATAGTTCATCTTCTTTATTAATTTTAATTTTTATAATATTATTGTTGACATTTATATATGTAAGTTTGTTAGTTGTGTTTAAGTAGATATAATATCGTCGATATTTTTCTTCTCCAAAGTCACTATTTCTTCAGATATCTTCCAACCTAATCAATTATCGACACATAAATTATATACATATGTGAATGTACTTGAAGAAATTATGACATTGGAAGATACTTGAAAATATTTTATACACACACACACACACACACACATATATATATATATATATATATATATATATATATATATATATATATATATATATATATATATATATATATATATATATATATATATAGAATATGGTTCGAGGGAGTACCATGATCGGGTTATAATTTATCATATTTATTAAACCCAAAAGAGTTGTTTTTAGTAAGAAAGTGTCATAGAATGTGCTACTATTGAATAAATTCTGTGCTTGTGCAGGTAAACAAAATCCAGTCTAAAAAGGCGTAAAAAAGACAAAAATTTCAGAGCCAGGCGCAGAGAGGGGCGCAGCCCTGCGCCCAGACCACGTGCTCGACAGAAGAAATTAATTCACAAAAACACGGATTTTACAGACAGGCGCAGGGGGGGGGGGGGCGCAGGCCTGCGCCTTCGGCTGCGCCCAGCCTATTAAAATAATAGACGGCCGTTTTTAGGGTTTTTCCAGCTTTTCCTATAAATACAAAGTCATAGTTCAGAGAAAAGTATCGTTTATAGCAAATTACGGGTCACGTCCCTCTATAGAAGAAATTACAAATTCGAGGTCTGTGGTTAACATTTTGTTACGGATTTAGTCCTTTGACCAGTTATTTTTTTAAATATGATAATTTTACCCTTCTTTAAATAATAAAAATAAGTAATGAACTTTTATTTATTTTACAAAATTAAAAAACAAAAATAAAAAAATGATTAAATCTCTCTCTCTCTCTCTCTCTCTCTCTCTCTCTCTTAATTTCATCATGTCTGACGAAGTAGTTTACCACCACCCTCCAAAGACCGAGGAATACAGCGAAACCACCACCACCACCGTGGATCCTGAGGCCGTGGAGAAGTCCGATCGTGGTTTGTTTGATCATTTTGGGAAGAAGGAGGAAGACAAAAAGTGCGAAGACGCAGCCATCTCCTCTGAGTTCGAACAGAAAGTTCATGTTTCTGAATCCGAACCCAAACACGAGGAGAAGAAGGAAGGTTTCCTCCAGAAACTTCACCGATCCAGTAGCAGTTCCAGCAGTGTAGGTTTTAATTTTTCGTCACCGATTTATATGAATCATAACTGATATATGTATGATCCGACTGAGTATGTATATGATTTAATTAATAACTGTTTTTTTTATATCTACGAATTATAAAATTTGATGGAATTTAATTAATTCTCCCTATATATTACCCAAGAAGGAGAGAGAGTGTAACCCTCTCCTTCATTATCAGCCATTAGATCTGTCAAGATTTAATCTACACCGTCTTAATTACTTTACTTCTGTAAAAGCATAGATTACAACCATTGATTGCACACAACCCAGTGTGTTACCCAACTGCTCTCCCTCATTCCAGAAAAATCGTATCAGTTTACCCCACGTTGCTACGCCGCTCTTCACTGGTTTTGCACCCTGCTTTTCAGTTCCACGTTTCTACAGAGAGCCTATAGAGAGAGAGAGAGAGATACAGAAGATGAGAGTCGCTGATTTCCATTTCTAAGCAGGGAGATCAAAAGTTGTGCAGAGACACAACAGATTAGAAGAACCAATGGCGAGACCAAAAGTGTGGAGGTGTGGAGGGCAGGTTTCTGGTTTCTTTAAGTGAGATCGAGATGTGTAGCTTAGAAAAGATGAAAAATCTACCCCTCAACGACAGCCTCCCTCTTGGTGCTTTCTAAGAACCCTCAATATTGTTTCCTCCATCGCTGCTCTCCTTCCCTGCTCTATCGCCGCTGCACCACATATCTGGAAATGAGCGTGTTTCCAAAAGGGAACAACCTTAAACCAACGAATAAATGTAAATCGTTCAGAAGTTTGTGTTAAGGTTCGAAGAGGGAAATCAATCTCTTATTGTTGATCTATTTTTCAGGTTGTTTCTTTGTCCCATTTCAGATAATGTTTGCTGCACTTTCGAATTTTAACTCTATTTCAAAAAACATTTACACATTATTTGACATTTCGATTGTTTAGGTGAGACAAGGATTCCTGATGTATTCGATGTTTACACATGACCAGAACATGTGATTTCAATATCTACGAAGACTATATCTGAACTCTGGGTTTTTTGTTAGGTTTTTAACGAATTTGTGGTTTTTATATGAGAATTAAAATGTTGAATTAGGTTTTGGCTGATATACGTTGAGGTTTGGTTTTGCTTTAAATTACTATAAATTTTGAAAGGACCAGTTGGCTTTAATTTCTCTTCAATCTTGCCATAGATAATTTGTTGAAACTTCTATATGTTTTTATATTTAAATTACATATGAAATAAAAATCCTCAAAAGCGATAGGAATGCAGAAGGGATTTCATTTTATACATTAGATATGGAAAATGATCTATGGGGTGTTTCCGTTTAATTGTTGCTTTGTTTGATGTTGTCTGATTGGTCATATGTTTTCCTTCATGTCTTTTTTCAGGTACTTAACTAGGCTTATGTCTTCACTCTGGGTAGATTCAACACCTGTTAAGGTTTGTTTATTTTTCTTTCATGTGTACGATTACTTGATCTATCTTTATGTTCGACTGTTTATGTGTTACTATATTATTTTGATCTATCGTATATGCAAATTCATGTGCTTGGGTAGGTTTTATGATGTTAATTGGGGTTATGTGTGTGTGTGTGTGTGTGTGTATAGGAAACTATGATTACTGTTCTTCTTCGTTGAATTTAGGTTTATATGATTGAATTAAAATCGCTGAATTACGTGTTCCATGTAAAATTGTAGTAAAATTGTAGTATTCCCTTTTTCGCTCGATGATAACTATTGGTGTCATGATTAGACCATTGCGTGTTAGAATTGTGAACACAATTAGTAGAAAAGGGGTATGAAGTTTTGATTAAAAAAACCTTCAACTAATTTGTCTCTTTGGATTTTGCATTGCTATCTTTCCTGCTTTGTAGATTGTTGCTTTACTTGCTGCAATATATTAGTTGACTATATGTTGTAGTCTCTAGAGTTGACTATATGTTGTAGTCTCTAGATCGTAGGTGGTTTAGCGTTTAGTAAACTGGTGGAACCAGAAGACAGCATTGAGAAATTTCGTGTTCCTTGTCTGATTTTATTAAATTGTTGTTACACCAAATCAATTTGAGACGGTTCCTGATCTGACCCAATCTTCACTGCTCAATATGGTATGTATTATAATTTGAACTGTTAACTGTGTTTACCATTTGCTAGATTTTTAGGTTCTTTATGGTTTTCTTTTGTTGTTTATTATGTGAAATTATTCTTATTTGTTTTTTTTTCCGGTTACGACATATTTTTATTGCTCAGAGAATTGACTAATTTATATTATATGATTTTCCAATTGAATCGAATGTGTGACTTTTGTTTTGGACATTCGGTGTCGATGGATATCTAATGTAAAGCTCTTATGATGATGGTTGCATTTAACTATGAACCCTTTTTAGTCTTTGTATAGTATTTAAGATATATATGATGATAGAATAAAACTAATTTCATTTAACTAGTGTATAGATTCTTAACTCATACATACTTTATGATTATCTTGCAAGCATAGAAATTGGCTTGTTTAATTAGCACAATAGGATTTACTATTGCATTGATAACGTATTTAATGTGATTTGGTTTTCATTGAACTTCAACTCTTATCTTAATCCATGACTCTTTGTCTTCATTGTTATTAAAAAATATCATTTGAACCTACAAGGTAATGTATCTTTTGATTGGGTATGAACTGAGATATATCAATTGTTAGTGATTTAAGTTACATGCATATGTTTGTGTGAACTCGTGGATGGTGAAAGAGAACCAACAGTTGTGAAAAAATTACAGAAAGTAGCCAAGGAGACTCTAAACAAAACAACGTGTAAAGTAAGGATAATATTCAACATTCTGTAGTGATTTTGATTTGTCAGTTTTAATATTTTAACACAAAATTGTGAATATTTTTCAAGAAATAAGTGGAATCAACAAAATTAATGAAATTCAAGATGATGAAGAATTAAGTAATGATCATTTCAACATTATGACTGTCCTCATCATTATTACCAAATGAAGATCTTACATGGTAATGTATCTTTTGATTGGAAATGAATAGAGATATTACTTTTGTGTGTGTGTGTGTATTACCCATTTAGGAGAGAGAAAATAACTTTATGGGTCAATATGTACTCTTATATTTTTAGACATTCAATCTTAGCCACTTAAATCGCAGGCTTTTTTATACGTAATACATCAAATATTACATATAAAATTATAGACCAGGATGAGGTCAAGGTCTTCTTGACAGGTCACAGAGTCACGAATGAGTTTCCTTGTGCATTCAATTTTTGTTTTTGTTTTTTTTTGCTTTAGATTTCCGTTTCTTTTTTGAAATCTTGATTTCTGTCGTATCTTTGTCTTTAATTGAGAGGAAAGAGGTATTGAGATTGGGAGTCAAATATCTCAAAGTCAATGAGGATATTTGATGGATTTTTTCTCAGTATGTTAGTACTATTTTGCTACTGATGCTACCATTACTTAGCAAATTTATGGGGGAATTTTTAATGATAATTGGGGCTACAAATGCTGGTGGATATTGTAGGACTTTATGTATCGTTGTGCTAATTCATTACAATATGGTTGCAAAATTTTTGGTTTCAGTATGAGACTACCAAGGAGTAAACTTAATCACTTTTGATGATTCAGGTTTGAGTCGGCCTTGACGTTTGTTTGTGGGTAATGTGTTCGTCCATGTAGTGTACTCTTAATTGTAAGTAATTTATCAATTTCTGCCACCAAGATATACAATTTTGCTGCCATGACACACTAATAAGCTCCATATCCATTAATATTTTCCGTCAATGTATAAAAGACTAAAAGGGCAAAAGATCAAGTGTTAGAACCGGCTCATATGACAGAGTTCGTTCAGGAGCTGAGATCCTCCTCTACACAAGTAAGCTTTATGAACTTATGTTAGTGTTATAGTTACTTGATTACTCTTCTTGGTTTGATACAAAATGAGTTTATATTAATCTTAAAACCATAGTCAACCCATGATCGATCAACAACCTTTTTTGTCCACTAGAGTTGCATTTTGGCTTTGCATTTATGAACACAATGATTTTATACTTTTAGAAGAAAATGGTGTGGATTATTGTATTTATGAACCAATATTTCATTATTTCCAATATTGTTAAGACTGCTTTTTGGTGGCATACTTTGGGGGTTCTTATGAGGGGGCACCTGATGTCAACAAATCTTCAAAGTAAGACTATTATGATTATCACATTGAGGTTAGTCACGTTGAAGCCACCACCATCACGTTAAGATATTGGCTTTTATCATCTTTAATAATTTCAAAACTCATTTCTGTTTTTATGGTTTATATTTATGGAGGACAACATGTAGTCTTTGGACTATTGAGATGTTTGGTGCAGATCTAATAGTTTATTGTATTTTTATTCTGAAGAACTCACTGTCAATACTAATGCCATGAGATTTTATAAAATCTTCTATATCTATATTTAGAAGTACTTATTCTCATTTATTCTTTCTCAATTGAAGCAAACGCTCTAATTATCACATCTGGTTGACACTAATGACTATGTTGTGTTTTTGTTTGAATTGCATTCTTAGAGGAAAATATTGTTGCTTTCTCTTTCCACCTCTATAGGAAATAAAAATAACAAGTCTGAGCATTTATTGTGTCTGGATTCATCAACTTGCAGATAGTTATGCTTAATTGTTTTCTTTGGCCATCACATAATAATGTAAATCATATAACAGTGTTAGAGAATATTCTTGGTAGTTTCCATGCAATAAACCAAGTGTTTAACTTTAAATAACTAAATTAAATGGCATGTTGTAGTTGTCATGACAGATGATGAAAGGATGGCAGAGTGCTTTTTCAGGGATTTGAACCAAATCCCAATGTTGCATAAAGGTACAAATTTTTGTTTATTGCTCTCAAATGGGTCCTATATATCTTAGATTGTGTATTAACATAAAATATTAGTTATTTATATCAACTGCAGGTGCTACCGAGCGGTGTAGCGAAGCACCTCAAAAGCTTGAGAAAAACTAAAAGAACTTGCAAGCAGGCCCATCCCAAGAAATGTTCAATGTGGGCTTTCGCATAAGGCCTCCATTCTTTTAGGGCCTCAAAAAGAATCTGATGGATATATTTAGTTTAGATTTAGAAGCCCTAATTCTCTTTTGTCTTTGCCCTTGGAATTGCAACTGCCCAGCGGTGCTTTGTTGGGAGAGGAAGCGACGATCACTCGATCAGCAGAGGAATCGACTGCCTAGCGGCGCTTTGAGAGAGGAAGTGAATGGTCATTTCACTAAAATCAGGCGAGCGGTATTGACAACCACCATTGGGCAGCACCGCTTCTTAGCGAATGATGGTTTCATGGGTTTTTCTCAGGAAGCGAACAGTCGCAAGAGCAGGAGGTAGGACAATGGCAACGATACACCTAGCCTACAGGTGAGTTTTATGTTATAAGCTTATGTATTCCGAGTTAGAACTTCTAACTCTCCACTCGAAAGGACGAAATCTAAAACTATAGTAGCTTTGGAA